>QVNZ01024588.1:0-11147 GCA_014825645.1 Pseudomyrmex dendroicus | reverse complement strand
TTGATTTTTAACAGGCATCCAAATATTTTGAGGATGTACGGATATTTCTATGATGATAAGCGAATTTATTTGATACTGGAATACGCACCGAAAGGAGAGCTTTATAAAGAATTAAATAATCAACCGAATAAACGATTTGATGAACAAAGGTAAGTTAAAAAAAATTTATCCTGTGCAACAATTGAGATTAAACACATACGCGTACTTTGTCTAGGACAGCCACTTACATAGCTCAGTTAGCTGATGCGTTAGAATACTGTCATGGCAAAAGTGTCATTCACCGTGACATTAAACTCGAGAATTTGCTACTTGGAGCAAACGGTGAGTTGAAAATAGCTGACTTTGGGTGGTCCGTTCATGCGCCTTCGTCTCGAAGAGACACACTATGCGGCACTCTAGATTACTTGCCACCTGAAATGGTGTCGGGTAAGACTCATAATCACACAGTTGATTACTGGAGTGTTGGAGTATTGTGTTACGAATGTTTAGTTGGGAAACCTCCTTTCTACGCACCAACTAACGAGGAAACTTATATGAATATAAAAAAATTGCGGTACAGGTTTCCAAGTTTTGTAAGTGAAGGTGCAAAAGATCTGATCTCAAAGGCAAGTTAAACATCAATCAATTTTAAACAGTTACATCATGTATGAAAACTTGGTTAATTTTGTATGAATTATATATTTCAGCTGATAGTTATCGATCCGGAGAGAAGACTAAACATGAAAGGTGTTCTTTCACATCAATGGATTGTAGAAAATCGCAAAAAAACAAATAATGCCTGAGAGTTTTAGTAATATATACATATAAGTAAAACAAATATTAAATGTAAAACTATGTAAACGTACTGCATGGATTTCATGTAATTCTAAATTTGTTCAATAGTCGTCTAAGAAAATTAACGTAAAATTGCATATGGACTATTGATATTATTTATTATTATGTATTTAAAATTTCTTACACACACGCACGCGCGCGCATATACACGTATATACATTGTGATTTGGAATGTGCTTAATTTTATCGCCGCTTTAAAAGAAATTACTTTTAATCTCATGTAACGAAGTATATCGCAATAGAGCTGTCAATCTCTATAAATATTACAAATTTTGAGACTGAAATGCAACAAGCTTTCGCAGCCTTTTCTTAAATATTTAAATAAGTTACTAAAAAATCTTACTTCAATTCTTGAGATTCTCAACTGGAGAAACTAGTTGATCCGAATTAAGTATATTCTTATAGTTATTCTTATTTTTTAATATGCTTAGAATAGAAATGTTTGATCGTCCGTATATTTTTATTCTCTGTATATAGACGTTATCTCTCTCTCTCTCTCTCTCTCTCTCTCTCTCTCTCTCTAACTTTGTCTTCATATTTACTAGACTAACTAAATTTATTAGATGTTTTAGTTTGTGGAGCTCGAGTACGTTACATTAGTTAAAATACATTTTATTGAGTGATATACACTGTGTACAGTCTATAGTCATTACTGCACAGTCGTGTACTTCTATGATCTACTTATACACAACGTGTCTAATTAAAAACATTCGGTATTTTAGATCTAGTAAATGTGACTTATTATCTAGTATCAGTTCCTGTGCAACTGCTCAAATGATGAAGTATAGCAGAAGGAGCGACGGAAAGATGGTGAATATGGTGATAGATTTATCGAATGTATAAATGATGGTGAATGTAACTAAATAAATACGAGAATAAACAATTTATGTATGTGTAATTACACACACATGCGTAACCTGTTAATTATTCTATGTGATAAACATCAATTCACACGCACACATACATATAAGAATATTGGAAAAAAATATTTAGTGAAAATTTCTAAGAATTTAATTTTTAATACAAATTTGAGATCAAGCTTTTATTTTAACTTTTTTACCTTATTAATAAGAAAATCAATATAAAGATCCTTATTCTTAAATTACTTAAACTCACAACGTACATTTTATAGAGGGTGGACAAAGTAACAGAAGCGTACACACACATTTGTTACAGAGTCAAGCTTCTTTATTAATATATGATTATAGACTTTTTGTCTTCAATACAATTCTTTTCTTACAATAGACATGTACAATTTTGTGAATTAGTTTTTTTTTCTCGCAATTGTCTGATTTATCCTTGGGAATACCTAAGCTGCTTTAGAGACGATTTATATCATTTATATAGAAGAAAATAATATTGTTCATTGTTTTTGTTTTTGACCACCCTCCGTGTATATCTACTTTACATGAGAAAATAACAATCTCTTCTAGAAATATTTTAATTATTTTAAGCGTTAAAACATCTCAAAAGATAATGAGTAACATTACAACATTAAATCCATTAAATTCAGTTGTTGAATTCTACAGTGAAAACTATGCGCCTAGAAGAAATGCTTCTTATGTCCTGAATGTGTAAAAAGTCTAAAGTCTAAATGATCTAATTAGTGTTGATAATGGAAGAGTTCTATAGCGATTTTTTTCTCTCTATTATTCTTAAGTTTTGCACTTTTTGTACTTTAAGTTTCCATTGGTTCCATGACTACGTCAACTATCGGTGTGTCTATCGGTGTTTCCATAGGTGTCGTAGTGTCGAAGTTCTTTTTGACCGAATACAGCTTGCTTAGCTTTTCATAATGTTTAATGTCCTACAAAATGTGTTTCGCGTTATTATTATTTGTACAAGAATAAGGAGCATATATAAAAATACTTGCCTTCTCGCGAACTGACGGTTGCACTTTGTCAAACGCAAGAAAGATGTGCCGCATCGAAATTTCCGGTTGTCCATAACCGTTTATTATGTCTTTCAACGCTTCCATACCAGCCTCCTTGATCAAAGCTGCTAAATCCGCACCGGTATAGCCCTCGCATTTAGGGTCCAATCCAATCTGTTTTAAATCGACATCCGCAGCAAGCTTTGGTTTTGTTGCTCTACGCGCTGTTCTGTTTTATTCGCTGACGTGTAAGATGGCATAGAAAAGAGGAATTTCTTCTAATCGCGGAGATTGATTTACTGTCGGTCATACATGTGTGTGTATGTGTATGTATCTTTATATATATTGTCATACCTTTGTTAATGCTCGTAAAATATCAACCCGATCTGAGGCTGTTGGGAGACCAACATATAAAATTTTATCTAATCTTCCTGGTCTTAAAACAGCTGGGTCTATGATGTCAGGGCGATTACTAGCGGCCATGATAAACACTCCCTGTCGATCTTCCACGCCATCCATTTCTGTAAGCATCTGATTGACTACACGCGACGTTGCGGAATTATCGCCTTCTGATCTCTTAGGACACAAGGCATCCAGCTCGTCAAAAAATATGACGCATGGTATAGAATTCTTTGCTCTTAAGAAACATTGACGGACTGCCTTTTCACTTTCGCCAACGTACTACAAAAGTAATATGAGGCAAGGTCACATATATCAAATCGTTTTTATATTTGCAGACGTAATGCTATAACAATAGTGTTTCAACTTACCATGTTTAGAAGTTCAGGACCTTTAACGGAAATAAAGTTAATGCCAGCTTCATTAGCAATTGCTTTAGCTAATAATGTTTTCCCGCAGCCAGGTGGGCCGCACAATAATACTCCGCTGGCAGCGGTTAAACCTAACGCATTAAAGTGTTCAGTATGCTTAATCGGGGCCTGAAATATATAAACAATTATATAGAAATTCCACAAATGTTGCAAAACAAATCGTAAAGTTATTCGCAGAAACTTGATTCTCACAAGAATAGCCATTTGTAACTCCTGTCGAATATCCTGTAACGAGCCAACGTCGTTCCACGTTACATCAGGAACTGTTGCGAAACCTTCTCTCTTCGCTGAGGGTTGGACAACATGCAAAGCAGTCTCAAAATCACTGTGCTCAACATATAAATTTGCTAAGCGTTCTGGAGGAATCGGAGGCTCGCTTTGTAACCAAGCTAATAAGCTTGCCAGGTCTGACGAGTTTTCTTGTATTACATCCATTTCGGCAGTTTCCTGGTTTTTAGGTTGTTCCAAAAACGCAGTAGTACTTGGTATCTCCACACTAGGTGTTGTAGAAGAAGTTGATGTTGCAACATTAGTTACATTTCCTGAATCTTCTTGAGCAGTTTGATCTTCTTTCTCAGTCTGTTTATTGTCTTCGCTTATCGCCGGTAAGTTTTCTTCCTTTTTTGGTCTATTTAAATCTTCAAATACTCTATAAAAATTAAGTAAAATGTCAATTTTTATATTTTTAAAATTTTTGATGTTATACACTCACACACACATTTACATACACGAGTGTATATGACTTGCTTACCGATCCACAGCAGCCATGGCAGCTTCTCTGATTAAGGCAACTAAATCTGCACCTACAAAACCTGGAGTAAGAGACGCTATCGTTGTCAAACTAACATTAGGAGCCAGAGCAAGTTTTTCAGTATGCACCGCTAGAATTTTGGCTCTCGCGTCTCTATCCGGTATTCCAAGGCACACTTCACGATCAAAACGTCCGGCTCTTCTTAAAGCGGGATCCAATGAATCTGGTCGATTTGTCGCACCAATCACCAGTACTCTATCTCCATTTTCTTTGAGATTTAATTCTGGAAAAAAAGATTTTCAGAAATCTTTTCATGAAAGACCAACAAAAATCCAAAACATAACCGATTGTGGTGTTTACCATCTAAACTTGATAACAGCTGTGCGACAATTCTTCTTTCCATCTCTCTTTGTGCTAGAGCTCTGTGTGGAGCAACAGCATCTATCTCGTCCAAGAAAACAACACATGGCGCAAGAGTCAGAGCTTGTTCAAACAGATCTCTGATACGAGCCTCGCTCTCACCAGACACTCCGGCTACAATTTCGGGTCCCGCTACTTTTAGTAAAGGTATGTTCAATTCCTAATTGTAAAAAATTGCAAAATATTAATTATTAAGGTTGTAGACTGCTTTTCTTTATATTTGCACTAGGCATTAAAAGAAAAATATCCAAACGGAAGAAAAATGAGAGTAAAAAAAACAAATTAGTATTATAAATGTTGTAATATTATCTACAAACTGCTACACAAATGTATTGTTTTCTTCACTGTAATAACCTGAAGATAGTTTCTAGTGTAGCATATACTTTAGGTGATTTTTTTTCTGGAATTAAATATTATCTTACTCCCACAATGGCATGTGCCAGCAACGTTTTTCCACATCCAGGTGGCCCATGAAGCAAAAATCCTCTTGGTGGAGACACACCGAGCTGTTTGAAGATTTCGGGATGTTTCATGTGGGCCAGTAGCTTGCAGACACTTTTCAAGACTTTATCACAGCCCCCTACATCAGAGAATGTGTGTTTTGGTTCTGTGACGGATACAACTCTTAGTTTTTTTATATTGAAAGATTGTCCATCGTTTTCCTTTTCTCTTGGTCGTTTTCTTGTAGATTCAACAAATGGCTTCTCTTTGTCAGTCTAAAATAGACAGTACACATAATGTAAAGGCAAAATCTTTTGACAAAACAAAAATATCTCTGAAAATTATATTGTAACATGTATATACCATTTGTGATGGCACAGATGGTAACTTAGAGTTTACAACTGGTGTAGATTTTGGAGTGGATGTCTCTGGCTTTGAAGTTGCAACCGATTTTGCAACTTCCGTTGACGACGCATGCAAAGATTCCTCAATCACAGAATCAGTTTGATTCTTCGATTCTTTTTCATTTTTAGACTCAACTTTAGACACATCATCATCGCTACTGATGTCTATCAATTCTTTATCGCTTGAATTTCCATTCTGTTTGCCATGTGGTCTCTGATACATACGCAATATGGTATCACCTACTAAAGCATGTTGTGAATCTGACTAAAATCAAGTGGCTTTATTTAAAATGTTGCATTGAAATAATACTTGAACAAAATGTATCTCTTTGCAAATGTATCTCTGTGCAATACCTCATTATCGACATCCTCAAAATCTTCATCATCATCGAATACGGAGCACGTGTCTTGTTGATTGGCAGGCTTCTGCGAAAACATCTCTGTAAGCTCGTCGTAAGCCTTGCGTACCATCGTGCGAAATGCGTTACGCTTTTTATGTCGATAATCCGGATATCGTCTTTGCAATGCATCTGCCATCTCAAGAACGTCAATGTACACTCTGTTCTCGTTTTCATGCATATACTGTAAAAAAAAAAACAAATTGTATATGTACAAAAGTAAAATGTCACGAGAAACGGACTGTCCCGAAACAGAAAAAATTTAACCGTTTCGCACTCTGTGTACAAGTCGCGTATGTTATATACACTGTGCGACGATTAAGAAAAAAGGAGCCGGAATGAAATTACCGTTTGTACGCGACCAATTAACGTCTGATCTCGGAACATTCTTGGATGCATTCTGTCCTTATCATTCAAATATCTCTGTCTGTAATTCTCGCTCGAGCCTTGCAACGGTATGATATCAATCGACGAGCTCAGTTTGCCTACTTTGTGCATATTTCTCAAGTGGAAACAGACGAGAACGCAATGTCCGAACGATTCCCGCGGCTCCTTTCCTTTTCTGTTTCTTCTTGTAGAACTCGATCTCCACGACTCACGCGTGGTTCTTCACGGAAATACTCCGGCATATATATGTATGTATGTACGTACGTGCGTAGAATACGCGTAGTCTCCCACCTTACGACATCTACGCACAGATTCCGACAAAAAGCGGCCCGAAAAAAAAAACAATGCGAAACGGGAAACAAAGCGACAGATATCAATAAACGTTTTATTTTCTCTGACGGAAAAGCAACAAAACTGATTGGCTGACGCGTTTTGCGTGCAGGAAACCGATGTGAAAGCTGTAACATAGTTCACGTGTTCGAAACGTGGACATCGCAGCGCTTGCGAACGGGAACGCGTACAATTCATTCATGACTGTTCATAATCGCTCTCAGACTATCAGGGTTCTCTTTTGTGATAACTTCATACTCCACCCCACTATGTGCCACCACTGCTCAGGCGCGGTAATTGTGTTTATCAGAAAGTGAAATGTAAATCAGTACTGAAGTTGGAATTTGGAATCAGAAAGATATTGTGCAAGTGACTTTGTAAACTTCGTGCGGTGTGTAATGCAGTTTTAATAAACAATAAAGAGAGATTAGGTGGTGGAAAGATTGTTCAGAATGACCGATCAGGATGCAAATAATAATACCCTGCCGTTGCGAGAAAATCTAGTAAGTAGTCGCGTGCGATTAGACGCAAAATTTTCCTGTAATTAACACGCAAAAACGTAACATCCATTTCCAGTCTGTTAATTTTAAATGTAAAAATTATGCGCGCGTACAGCAAACGAGATTGCGTTACTTTGATCGATGTTTTCATGTTAAAGGTGAAAACTGCGGTGCAATTTTTGCAAAATCCTAAAGTACTGTCAAGTCCGTCGTCGCAGAAACAACAATTTCTCAGAAGAAAAGGTCTCACGGATGATGAGATCAAGACGGCTTTCAAACTAGCAGCGGTGGACAACACGACCGAGAGAGATCTCGTCTTTCACAATCAGAATCCGTACACCACCGTACAGATACCGCAAGGATCTGCTTATCCGTATTATCAAACAGCTGTTTACCAACCTACAATTTTACAAAAAGTCAAAGAATTCTTTAATGTAACCGCATTGGTTGGCGTTACAGCATACTGCGTCTATTTGTTTTACAAGGTATTATATAAAATTGTACAGAGGAAATTTAATCATGCGAGAATGTTTTGAGTCTGTTTTATTAAACTTTTGTAGTTTTTTATTATAGTAATTTATATAAATTCTAGCACGTGTGAAAGAATTATAAGGGTTTGTTATACTAAGGATTGTTGTCACAATGTAATTTTGATTTCGCAGAAATTTATAGAACCCTTCCTGTTTGGTCGGAAGAAGTTTACAGTAGAAGATAGAGTAACGGAATTAGACAAAACTATCCAGAATTCTATGAGAGAGGTGAAAGATTCTATCGCAAAGATGGAAAGTGATGTGCAGAAATTGACCGAGCATCAAGCACTGGATCCCACCATTCCGCAATTAGTGCAAGAACTGAAACATGATTTATCTAGTCTGAAAGCGCTACTTTTATCAAGGTATATAACATACATGTATATATAGATCAGTAATAGCAATTTATTGCCGTACAATGATTATTTCATTTAAACATGATTTGTGTGTGCCCTTCTGTTTTTCATATTTGCTTATATTGAATTATTTTACAAGAGATCAATCATCGTCACAACCTCTTGCCTTGCACACTTACAGCATACATTTTTATTCAAAATTACCTAAAAAATTATTGATACTTGCGCTTGGATGTTGTAATAGTTCTTTAAACAAGAGTTCTATAGTTTTACAAAATACAACCTCAAAATATAAATTTGTGCTTTTTTCTTATTTCTATATTTTGACCATCTGCGCTTTTGAATCAATTTTTTATTGTAAACAGCTGTCTCATTGAATTACACATGTATTTTTGTAACGTAGTTCTGATCCCTAAACTTTATACAAGCTGACTGTTCGTTTACACAATTGTGTGTATGTTATTTACTGCTAATTCTTAATTACATATATGTTTGTGAAATAGGAAGCAATTTCCTAGCGCGCCGGCATCTATTCCACCATGGCAATTAGATGCGACAAATGTAAGTCAAGAAAAAGCCACCGAACGAGAAGATGATGCTGGAAGTGGAAGTAGTACCAACAATTCGGATAGTTCTCTAGAAATGATTCGAGAAGACACACCCAAAGAATAAAATTAAAAAGACCTCATCTACGGTTACGTATAACATCTTAAAAAAAAAAAAAAAAAACAGAATCTTTGATATACAAGAGATACACATTATATTTTGTAAAAAAGATTCTAGTTACAAAAACGCTGATTTATACTGAATAAAACTTAATTTAATTGCGTATATTATAATAATATTGACCTGTATATTCTTGGTGGAATTGACTATGTAAAAATGTTGTAATATTTATCATAACGTGTTTTTTATTATAAAGAACAGTTTGTAAGTTTTACAAATTGGTTTGAGAAAAAAAGTAAGTTGATATTAGTCATATGATGATACAGCGAATAAATAATTGGAACGAATGGTATATACACGTGTATATATATGTATATTTCTTTCTTGTAGTTTTAATAAAAGTGTAGCTCGTGTATAAGATAAAAAAAAAAATTTATCTCCGTACTTTAAATCGATCAGAGAGGCGATTTTCGGAACTGTCTGATTTTACAACGTTTTAGTTAATGTACATGATCTCTTTCTTTTCTCTACAATAGTACGTGAGAACTTGTGTCTAGACGCATGAGAGGATTGAAATGTTTTTATGTGCAGAGAGAGAGAGAGAGAGATGATTCGGAAATATAAAGACGTAGACGTTTTTTAATTCTAGAAATTAAAAAAAAAAAGAAAATAGAATCGCTTAATGTTGCTCCGCCTAAATATCAGTATTATAATCTAGGAATTGTGTAAATCGAAGACTGTCACAAAGTGCAGCTTTAGAAAATCTCACATCGTATATATCTGCAATCGAAAATTGATGATTTGCGTTTCTCGTATCACAAAGAAATCTGCGAAATTTTTCGTGTCCTTCCACATATTGGAGTATTTTTGTTTGTATTATTACATATCTCTATTTTCAACGGCACAGACATGCGGTGCGTGCGGGTATATTATTTTTGTCGAACAAATAGATTATTTAACATAGATCTCAATCGTATATCTTAAATTATACATATGTTTCTATTTAGAATATTACATATATTGCCCATGGACTCTCTCGCGCGCGCGCATGTGAGAAAACGATTGAGCGTTATGTACACAATTCAGAAAGATCTCATACATACCACAACAATATACACAATACAGGAACAACATACTCTCACACTTTAAAAAAGAAAAAAAAATTATCTTTATTGTGACGATAATAACTTATCGATGTGTGATCCTTGGATCCTGCACGTGGGCACAACTGTTGTTTTGCTTCTTTGTGAGGATTGTTGTAGGAATAATAAATTGATTTTACATCTATATATAAATGCATACGTAACTATGCATGTACATATATACATTTAGATATCAGATGAAATCGACATAGTGGTTTTTTTTCTTTTTTTTTTTTTAACTTATTTAGTAGATCGGCCATTCATACAAAAATCAATCGTACCGCGTCAAATCGCACACATTTCAAGTAATATTTACAAAGTGTATAATATTCGATACTACGTTTACATATTTAAACAAGCGAACAAAGTACACAGGCGTGTGTATGTGTGTGTGTCTGTGGAGTTATTTTATATTTTGCTATTATCTCACACAAGAAGAGCTCGTGAAATGCGACTCGTCGATGTTTCTCATCTTCTCGCGTGAAAGTATCTACGCAAATCAAAATATTTGATCACACAAAGTTTTTTTGCATAATATTCTTGTTCTTGATCAAACGTATAAAAGTCCGATGCTCTCGCGGTGCATTATGAGAACTGAAAATGATCTTTGGATCTGTTTTAAAAAATGAAAAGAAAAAGACACTTTTTAGCAGGAAGTTTCCTGGATTTTCTTCTCGAAACGTTTCGATCTCAAAATTTCCTCGCGATGAGAGAAACCACTGTAGTTTATATTTAACAGTAATATATACTATAATCATGTCGTGAACTTAACAACTTTTTTAATAGATGTTTTATAATACAGATTTTAAATTAAATACAAGTACACAATAGAAAACGAAATTTTAGAAGTTTCGAAATCAAAAATTATTACATATATATGTATAATTATTATATATATATATATATATATATATGTGTGTAATTTGTGATTTTATACTACTTTTGTACAAGAACAAAATCTTACTACAAGCTCTGCAGCGTAAATAAATAAGCTGATAATAAAAAATCAAAACGTTATGCTAAAACTTTCATTGGATTTATTTGTACTCATTTCTCATGTAAAAAGCACATTCTCTGTTTAATAGATTTTATTAAGCCAGATCAACCGACTGCGGGATGATGATGATCCACGATATTAATCGGTCAAGCGTCAATGGCGATTGTTGTCAATTCGGTTAAACGACCGATTATCAACGGATTAAATTAACTTGGACTTGGTCATTACGCAAACTTGACCTTTGTAACTCTGGTTATCTACTTCGTGTAAAAAAAAAAAAAAAAAAAA
>QVNZ01024586.1:0-31593 GCA_014825645.1 Pseudomyrmex dendroicus | reverse complement strand
ATGACTCAAAAGATGACTTAACAATAACTTAAAGACGTCTCTTTTTGTCCTTTAGATATCTTTAAAATATCTTTTAGCCTTTTTATATTGTCTGGGTATATATATATATATATATATATATATTATATGTATAAAAAAAGCCAATAAGAACTAACGTTAATTTTTCTTTGCGTAACTATACATAATAATTATCATTTAATTTAAATTTATTATTATTATTAAAATTTAGGTGTAAAATAGAGCAATATTTAAATTGTTGGTTAATTAAAAGTTTATAATTTTTATACATTTGCAGTTATTTTTGTTTTTAATTTATTAAAATCAGTTATATAAAAAAATACTTTTTTTTGTTTATTGTTTTTAAATATTTTTGATAGCCATGTTGATCAGCAACGGTATTTAAGACTCTCAAATGTCAGGTCTATTTTTACGAAACGACGCGAATCAGAGTTCTCCTTTCCTCTACTCTCCAGAATCCAGACTTCAGGGGAGCCACACTTATATTTAAGTACACACGTCATTACGCCTCGAATATTGGACACTGTGCATCCATTCACGTTAGAAAGACTTTATCGTCGATGGCGTAGAAAAGACAAGAAAAAAAAAAAAGATAACAAAAGAACATATTTTGAAAAGTATGAAGAATACTTTCTTGCAATTTTTTGTTGGCGTTTTTACTGAATGTGTTAATTACGAGCTCTTCTTCGATGTTGATGATAAAAGCAAACTTAATAAAGATCTTTGTGTGTATGTAAGAATGTTTTTTTAATTTAATCAGAAATAAAATAAGAGCAATATTTAACTTAAACATAAAATATAAGAAGTTATTGATATAAAAAAAGATTTATACGCAAACAGACAATATTATACAATTATTTTTTATTATTTAATTTTTAAGTTTTATTATGCATAGTTTAGTTTATATTGCATATAATTAGATTTTTTATAAGATATTTTATGCGATATGAACACTTTAATCTCTCTAGATGAACATAATTTGCCTGTAAATTAAAACGGCCGGAATATAGATTATATGTTTTTTCTTTCTACAAAGTGAATTGTTTTGCAGGCAGTAACTACGGGTGACAATTGATAAATATACAAAACGACGCATAAATAGCAACAGTATCATACACATTGGCTGTTGTTCACAAGGTTCATCCTTTAGAAAAACAAACGTCAAACGTTGGCTCATTGTATTTGTGACAGCTCTTCTGAGAAAGATGAAACTTGTCAATATACGTAATTACTACACGATATATAAATCTATAAATAAAAAACAAAATTATATATTAACAATATATTTTTCAAGCAATATATTTTTTAAATTTTTATTAGAAGATTCAAAGTCTTTTCTTTGTTCTTAAATGAGCAATTTTTCTCAAGATTTTACATTTTCTTTCTATACGTCCGCGAACAAAACGCAGCGAAATCGAAACGTGAGCTTGAGAACAGTTTGATCTGAGCGTGTGGTTACCGCAAATAGAAGCTCGCAAACTTGCGTCATCGTCGTGAGCGTAATACCTCGTTTTATCGTTCTGCTTCGTCTTCCGAAACTTTCGACAACCTACTAGAGAGGATACAATTTCGTAGTGATTTTCACAGTTAATTTTACGATTCCATCGTAAAATGCTTCCCTTTAAAATGTAAGTACATAATATAATTTTTTATGTTTTTTATTATACTATTTATATTATAATAGAAAACATAAAAAATTATATTACTGTATTATTGTTTTGCAAATTATTTACTTTTCTTTTTATTTTCTTATTTATTTTAATAAAATGTCTGTTTTACTAAAAATATTTTATATCAAGTATAAGAGAGAGAATGTTATTTTTATCAACGGTCAATTCACGTCTAAATTAGTTCTCGTCCGATCAACAAAGTCAAGCAACAATTAATCGTTAGATAATGACCACCTAGAAACGTGGAAATACTACGTATAGTACAAATATTGATACATTTCTTTTTTTTAATATTTTTTTATCAAAATATATTGCTTGAATGTATTATTTTTTTATATAAAATTTTGCTCGAGAACTTGAATCTTGTAAAAGTTCTAACTCAAAAACATTTACATCTTGCATTTTTTAAATTAATTCTCTAGTTAACTTCTCTAAATTCTTCTCGAAAACAACCGAAGATTAACTCAAAGTATGTTTCGAGCGTACTATTATCTTACAATTAGTTTATCTTTACAACTCGAAGTATGTCCTCTTGAAGGAAGTCTTTGTAACTCAAAGTAAACGCGAAAAAAAGATTCTTCACAAACGCTTCTATCTTTTTCTTTCTTCGTTCTCTGTCTATTCTAATGCATGTGTGTAGTGTCAAAAATTAAATTTTTTCTGAATCACTATAAATCAACAAAGTTTTTTCCGTACTTCTATAGGTAACTCTAAACATTCGATAAGTAATCGATAACTCGAATTATTTTCATGTTTCCTTGAGATTCTCAAGAGTTTGTAAGATTCAACTATATTATTAAAATATAATTTTTTGGTTTTTAATATTGTAATAACAAAAATACATAACATTTTAATGGCAACCAGAAAGTATCTCACGCGTTTCACATTTCTAAGTGACCATGTGTCTTTCGACGAATGTAATTAATGGTTTGATTTTTGTGATGTTCCTACGATGTCGACGAAAACATAAGGACACATACGTAAGTCAGGGTTAGCTGACTGGTGGGCAAATCGCTACTAAAAATAATTTTGGACCGACTTAAAAATAAGATTCCTGAACACGGTACGGTCGTCATATACATTCAAAACTGAGTTTAAATTGAAAGAGGTAGAGGAGTGCATCAAGGTGCACCAGGCGCGTTTCGATATGTCTACACAAATTGTAATTGTCTCTATTCAGGCAATAATAATAATTGCAGTGTCAATGCAAAAGCCGATGAACAAACTTGAGTATAACACAAATTGTTTTTTACTTTACAAATTAATTAACACAAATCTTACAAGAATTCGATTTTATTCAGTACACTTATACATTTACAATTTTTTCCATTAGTTTCTTTAGTTTTATTTCTTAATCAAAGATAAAGAAATCTTAATTTTTCTCACATAGTATAGACACACGTTGCAAATGCAAAATGCAGATACCTATTCGATTTTGTTTCTTGACAAATTTGAACAAGCAGATTCTATTTCATTACGTCATGTAGCATATTAAAAATATAAGACATATAGGTTAGTTAAAAAATATACAATACACGCTCTTTTATATGGTATTTAAAAATAAATGAATAATTAAGCAAAGTGAGCTTTAATTGAGAAATCATTATTTCTTTATAATGCAGCGTCAAAAATAAATGTCTCAAGATAAATTTTTTTTCAATATAATCTAGATCCAAATCTATAATAGTATCATATCAAATCTATAATAGTATCATAAACTACAAATCCGATTTCGCTATTTACACAACAAATAAGTGTTTGGATGACAGCTATTGCATCTAAAGTGCTGCCACATGTCCGCCTGTCAGAATTGATTTTGTTCTAAAAATATTTGTTCTAAAAATAACTGTCGAATATGTACAGCAATGTATATATATATATATATATGTGTGTGTGTGTGTGTGTGTGTGTGTGTGTATGTGTGTGTGTGTGTACAGGTATATATACACATATGTGTAAATACATTGGAGTGCAGTGAAACCGAGAGGGAGAGAATATACCAAGGTGTACGAGGTACGCATTCCAATGGGCGGGTTATCAGAGACGGATCCATCCCACCTTCCATGTTGGAATGCATCTGTTCTTTTTTTTCTCTATTTCTCTCTCTTTCTCTTTTTCTCACTTGAGCTTAGAAGAAAGATTCTTAAGGCTCGTTCATATATGCAATAACGTTAAAATTGCCGCACCGGCGAGAAACACATTCATACAAACCAGTTGCATTTTATATCGGTAAAATGTGCAGAAACACGAGACGCGTTTCATATTTTTCTAGATATGAAGATTTTTCTTTTAGCTTTGTCTCAATGTGTTAGAAGCAATGTTTGAAACATTGAGACATAATAAAATTCTTCTAATATTTATGTTATGTACATAAAGAAAATTTAGGATAGAAAATCAAATAATCATAATTTAAAGATATGTTAGGTGATAAAAAGAAAAATATATTAAACGAATTAATATGTTCGAGGCTCGTATAGTTTTGAAACTAGTAATAAATTTCACGTTTTGTAAAAGCCGTTCGCTGGATGTTTTGCGCGCGCGAATAAATATATTTAAATATATTTATATTTGAAGAGTGTAAATTCTTACACATTATTTTGAATTGAATTTTTCAATTTTTTAAATCATATAGGATGCTTGTGATTTGCATCACAAATATGAGAATATCCATTTTCCTTTTCCAATTAATTAAGAAATTATATTGCGAAAAAAACACCTCAGCCAGGAGTCACACACACAAACCTGGAATCTTTGGCTTTCCGTGCCAATTATAATATAATTCCTAAATTAATTGGAAAGGGAAAATAGGTATTCTCATATTTGTGATGCAGATCAAGTCTATATGATGTAAAGAATTGAAAAATTCAATTCAAAATAATGTGTAAGAATTTACACTCTTCAAAAATATATATATAACATATTTATCCGCAAAACATTCAGCGAACAGTTTCTTACCACCATGAAATTTATTACTAGAAAAATATATTTTTTTCCAAAATTATATTTAAAAAAAAGAAAGAAATAATGTGTTACCGAAAAATAAACATATTTAACTTTGGTCATATCGATATGTCTCGATGACAAAATAAAAATTGAAACGGAATGTTTCTTTGGCGTGACAAAAAAATAGACAATAACGTCAAATCAAAATTAGTAGTGCTTAATCGACAGACATTTTTTTATCAAATAAACACTATTTTGCTATTGCATTATTCCAAAGTAACAATATGCAGATATGTGGACAAATATGTAGATATTTACGTCGCTTATATTTGAAATTATTGAAAATGTGATCCTGATCATATATGATACATCGAAACGAAATGCCAAGAAACGAAATCGAAGAAAACGGAGGTCAACGAGCGTGAAAGTGGAATCAGTTCTCAGAGATGCGCATGAAAACTAATGGAAAGAAAGTGCTAATGATTATGTATCGTAAAATGCATTCAAACACACACACACATACAAACACATTTAAGAAAATTTAAAGAATTTCTAGAAAAATAAATACAAAGAAAATTTTTAATTTCTAAATTTATTTGACTTATTTTCTTTAATATAATAAAAACAAATTAATTTTTATCAACTTAGTGGTTGTGGGTGTCTAAATTTTCCATTTTTGTGTATTACTGCTTGAAAGTTATAATAAAGAGATGCGTGATTATTCTATTCTAACTGAGAAATTCTTCCGCCACAAATTGAACGGGCTGAATTTTGCATTATTTCACGATTGCAAACACGGCGGGAGTGTGCAAGCATGAGTAAATTAGTGGATATTCGATAACGTTACGGAAAAAACTGAACACACTCTTTAGTCACATTATTTTTTTATTTATCCGATCGCCAAGATTCTTTGAATATTTAGCTAATATTACACACACATATACGTATTATACACACATATACATTTATATAATATATATACATTTATACATATATATTTATACATATATATATTTTTATATATGCGCTACCGACCGCGACGAAAGGAAGAATATATGTAGACAACGGCACATTCCAGTCCCGAATGAGTCATTTCTGATAAATGAATCCGTTTGGAACATTGTCACACTTACGGTGATCTCATGTCAAAAAGTGATTAAAGACTGATGACGTTTATTGCTTACAAGCATAAATTCGAGTATAAACTTATGTAATATAATTTCAACAATGATTTTACTCTGGATTAACCAAATATGTTTAGATATAAATTCATACATTTAATAAAGTTATTGACAAGACAAAATTGTGTTATGAAATTTGCTTTAAGTTTTTAGGATTCTTTATTTGGTTAGTAATCTTATTTGATTTTCTAATATTATTTTAAATTTATATTATTTTATATATAATTATTTTATATATTTTATATATTACTTGTATTTTATATATTTCATTTTTTACAATAATGTGTAATTATTAATTAGTATTACAATTAGTAACATTGGTATTACTATTCAGTTTTCTTAAGTAAGTACACTGTAAATTTAAATATTTACACGTGCAACGAAAATATACCTATAGCTCAATATTCTAATTCGTGATCTCTACGTTCTGCCTTTTTTATGACGCGCAAACGTGTGTGTGTGTGTAGTTTGTCACGCGTAGTTCGATTCTTCTTTTCGCCGTTGTAAACGTGACACGACCACCGCGATTAGGGTGTCGCATTACCAATGAATTCACAAGGTAGTATGGCTACGGCAAACAAATGGGAGAAGACTGATTTCTGTCTTAACTTTTGGCAAGTTTCCTAAGACCGCCTCCCACTATCTTCTCGTCATTCTCGAAATTGAATCGACATTTACGACGTCAGTGCACCGAAACTCTTGGTTCTTCATCTGCTACCGAGATACAATTTCACCTAGTTGCATGTTTTTTGCTTGATCCGCGAATATTTTCTCTTCCAAACAGTTAATTATGTAATTCAATTTTGATTTATTATTTTGATTTAATGTACAATTATTTTATTTGGTCTTTAGTATATTATTCATCAAATTGTTTATAATGTTATTCAAGTAATATTTGAAAAGTCAAACTACCACTTAAAGTTTTACGTGTAAATTTTTCGCTAATTGCAGCTAATTTATCTTTCATAACTATGGTTCTAGTTTTTTAGTGACTGTGAGGCCTAACGGAAAGACCTATTTACGCTACTTTGTATACAGTTCCTTAATTCTCACGATATCGAGACCTATAAATTCCTCATTCTCACGCTTCTTTCTTTATATTCTCTTTGACAAGAATTGCGTAAAATTATACTATGCATAAAAGATGCGTTGCAATATTTTCTGCAGTCAAATGCAAAAGTGAAATGAGCGATTAGCTTGTAAATGTCTCTAACAGTCGATAGTGAGATAACAGTCTACAATAGAAATAGGTGAAGGAGTTACTACCGTCTGTGAGAATACAGAGCGTAAAAATACTTGCTATGCTAGTGATATTTGCTGTATTGGTGTTTCTTAATACCGCGTAATTATGGTTTTACGACTTTTATAGATTTATATCTGAAATATTCATGTCAGCACTTTCTTTCGAATTGCCTTTTTTTTTTCAAAGAAACCTGGTTTTTCTTTCCGCCATATCTTAAGTCTGTTTGTATGAAGAAAATTTGCTACGATGCTTGAGAGAAGAAGTTCGGCTCTCTCTCTCTCTCTCTCTCTCTCTCTCTGTGTGTGTGTGTATGTGTGTGCGTGTGTAGATATTAATAGAGGCTGAGGCCTGGTAGCAAACGCGCGCATCGAGCTCTTACTCTCCCGCGTATATATAAAAATATCGCTTTAATTTCTCACCGGCATTTCGTCAACTTGCCGACTTGATTTTTTCCTCGTCCTTTTGCCATCCGCTTTGATCTTTCAAAGTATTGTTATACTCATTCCATGAATATTGCGGCACCTGCCAAAATTTCTGAGATTTACATATCATTTTTTAAAACAATTTTATATGTATTATATACATAAATATATATAAATATATATATTTGTATAAATAATATATATATATATATATATATATAAAATTAGTAGATACTTTTTGATTGAATAATACAATTGTTCAAATAGAAATTTTCATTTTTTGAAGTATTGTTCGAAGTACCGTGCGCAATATTCTCTCACAATGTTCGAAGAAGAAGAGTTAAGCCAAAACACTTACGTAAAGCCTGTTTCCTTTACTGCTTTTTTTTTGTTCTTAATTCACTTTCCCAAATACATGGATAAAGTTACTAAAATACAAATAAGTAATTTGCTTTTAACGATGATTATAGATCAATTTTAAGTTAGAATAATTTTATATCACATATAGCAGTATTGTTTTTATTATTTTAATGTAGTTAATCCGACGATTACACATATCAAGTTAAGTGACTTGTAGCTTTTCGTGATGGAAACAGGAGAAAACATATCGATTCTCAAATAGGTGGTACGTCACTCCCAGATCGTTGACCGACGATCAACGAACAATTTTCTCGATTTTCGTCCTCATAAATGCGCTAAATCTCATGCAAAAAATCAGATTGGACACTTGTCTCTTACTTTTTGACATGATTATTCGACCAAATTACAACAGAACTCTGTATATAATTCTAGTTATCGAGACCAATTAACTCGTATAATTTCAATTTCTTTTTCATTTCTATTGTTTTCATTCTTTGACAAAAGTTTTTCGCAACACTGTATGTATCTGAATAGGTGATGTTTTACTTGATACATATGTGTACAAGAATTATGTTTGCGTATGTGCGGTAGCAAAGTAGCAATACGAGAGAATAACTTGATGAGAGCGAATTCCTGTCTTTGAATTATGCCAGTCACTTGACTACGTACATATTGCGGACTTGAATTATGCGGAACTCGGTTATACATACAACACACAACTTGTTCGATACATCATCGACAGTTATTGTAAACATTCCGCGCGAGCGAGATTCATTCTCGCGCTTCGCGATCCCCAAACAAATCGCTTTACAGATTTCCGGTTACATCGTGTGCAATGGCACGGATGCAGCTGCACACGTGTAAACGGAACACACGCAATTGAGGATGCAATTGCCCGAAAGGATAATTTTAGATAACGGATGTAAAACATCAAATATTTACGTCGATTGAAATCGAATGTGCTCCGATAAGACTTCTGATAAAAGTTGATGTATTTTGTAAATACTTCCTCTCGTGTAAAACATGATGCAGTGAGATATTATATATTATATATTTCAGTAGCTGAGTTAGAAAATTGTTTATTAAAATAACATTATATCGTGTATCTTCTTTAAAACTTGCAGGTTTGGTTGTATAAAAATTAGAAAATAGATAGAGTTCGACACATAATGTTACAAAACGCAATCGTTTTTGTAACAAATAGCATAGAATTGTCGCATTTCATAATCCGTTTTGTTATGCTATAGATAAATGTGACATATTTTTGCAAACTTTCTTTTCACAAAATGCAATCGCGTTGAATCACGGTTTTGGCAGACCAACACATGTTGCAATATGTGATCTATATATTCATATTTATATAGGTATGAATAAATAAATCACATTGTCATCTTTATTGAAAAGAAGTTTATTCATATATTTCTTAAATCAATCAAGATTGTCAATTTTATTTAGAAGATTTAGACAGAAAGATAAAAGATTTTAAATGATATTTATTTATTATCAGGTTACTCGGTATAAAAATGACACTAACGCGGTTCAAACCCGAAAAACATCCTTGTATGTTAATACAACACACCGCGAAAGCATCAAATATCAGATATTTATTTAGTTTTAAATATTTATTTAGTTTTAATGGAATTACATTTTTTTTAAATATACAAAACTAAATTGCATACAATGTTGCACACAAACTTCAAATGTAACTTTTTTACTTATATTTCTCATATTTACTTTACAATTATATTAACTTGAATTCATCTTTTTATTATTCTGTAATAACTCTTTCTAACAAAATATTGACGCTGTTTTACGACGCTCGTTGTAGTTAACGCAAAACGCTTGCGAGACAAACTGCTTTTTCACACGGTCTCATTAAAATTCCGTGATGCGTATATGTAACGCCCGAGGAAGTGTAGCTTAATTGGCAGAACAACATACATTATCAGGACAACATCACGTGCGTGATATTAATGTAATGTCAAAAAATAACTGCAAACTAGTTATTATTTTAATTGTTTCTTTTATTTGCAATGATTCTTTTACACCTAGAAAAATTCTTCGTTACCGTAACATCGTAACTGGCTAAAGACACTCGCAATTCGTACCGAGTCTTTCTACAACGCGATAACGCGACACGTGTGCGCCGTATTCCAACGAAATATTGCGCTAACTCGAACATCTACTCTCTGATGCATTCGCTGTAAAATCACAAGAAGTGCGCAGATAGAATATTTTCACAAATTTCGAGTAAGTTTTTTTGTTATTTTTCTTCTTATGAGTATTCAAAAAAGTAAACAATGTCGAATATAATACTCTAAAACTATCAACATCTTCTTGATTATTTCAAAACACTCTAAATTTGTCATTGTTTTCTTGTAATTTGGAAATGTATTTTCCATTGATTTGATGTAACTTTTGTAGTTTTGCTGGTAAAAATATTTATTATTTTGATGATCAACGAGACCTACATGTAGTTTTTAAAATCTTGTTGAAAAGTGTGTTCTGTCTATATAGTTTTTAACATCACACATCTAAATATTTTTCTATTTCGCTGACCAACAAAAAGCGCTTGATTTTATCCATGATATTTGCGCAATCGCGAATTATTTTATCTTCCGTCTCAGGAAGACAACATCTTGCGAAGATGATGTCAGACGTTGTCGAAGTCGGCGCCTGCTGCTGTCATCGTCGCGAGCGAGGTCCGATCCGGCTCGCGTGCGGCTTTCGCAAAAGCACCTTCTAGAAATAGAACACCCAAATAATTTGCCTCGGATTACCAGCGACGCACGACGCTGCTTTCTTCTTCTCTTCTTTGTCAACGGATATGACTAATCCTTGTAAAATTTTTTTCAATTTTTTTCAAATTAAGATTTAGCAAGAGCAAATTTTCTAGAAATTAAAAAAACATTTTATGTAATTTTCAAAATAATAAAATAATGTATTTACTTCATGTATATATTACACATACAAAACGATAACGATTGAGAGATAAATATTGTTTTATTTATCTTCGAAGCACTTTGAAAATTATGAAATTTAGTAAACTCGATAAGAAAGATCGGAAAAAAAATTTCTTGTTACTGCTTTCGTGCGTTTTTATATATTTCCAGTATAATATTCGTGAGAACAAAGAACAGAAACTTTTTTTTTATCGCAATTGCGCTGAACAGTTTTATCTGTAATCGACGTTTCGAACTTGGCCTTCTTTGTAATACACCACGTAGTCCGTTTATTTTATGAGGCCGCAAATATAGCAGATGTTTTCTTGCTCTTGGTTTTCTCAGAAAGGAAAGAAATATGAATTCAATAGTGTCAAAAACGCAAGTTCTAGCCATAATATGATTTGATTTCTATCTTGAAAATACTTAAACTTTGATCATAATCTACAATTTTGCGATTTTGTTTGTGTGTAGGCAATAACCTAAACTATTAATTTGCGTTAAATTTTGCAAAACGACCTGAGCAAATTGAGAAACTTGTTGCTTTTTAGACTTAAATTACAAGAATTCCTTATCAAAGTATATTTTGCGACACAGAAAAACATTTATTTATTTAATCAAAATGAAACACACAAACACACATGTACACAAAATAATCTTTTAACAAGGAGACAAAATAATGTAAACATTCTCTTCGATCATCAAACATTTCAGTCAACAAACAATTGCGCGAATTAGCAACTAAACTCGACGACATTAAATCCAGCAATACAAATTTCTGACAGTTCACTGCGAAAGCCGCTATGGTTAACGCACCTTGACATTGGCACTCATTGATGGTGCGTTTTAATAAATAGTAATTATAGTTGCGGAATAGTGTTTAATCGCTCAAAAAAATGCGGGAAAAAAATGCGGGAAAAAATGTACATCGCGTCTCCGCACGTTCGCCAAAAGCTTCTCGTGTTACAGCGCCGAGCATCGCCAAAACACGACGGAAGTGTAACGATGGCAGTGGCGGCGAGTCCGACGTTTCGCACGTACTTGGCAACGATTTCTGCCGATGCGTGTGAAATAATTTGGCGTTTACTACTGCGTTATGTAACGCATACGCAAACTTTATACTAGATCGTAATATCAAAACATACTCAATCGCGAAAATTGTGCGAGAGAAAATTCACATTCCCTTTCTTTTTTACCCACTTTTGTACCAAATCAGTTTTTTTATATTTTAAGATTAATAAATATTTCAATCTTTATTATATTGAAAAAATCTATATATATTGAATTATATTCAGAATTAAAAAAGAATACATTATATTTTTCAATTTCACACTTGTATAATGTTAACATTGTTGAATTTTGATGTAAGAATAAATTGTGAGTAGCATAACTTATTTGTGGTTTAGTGTGCTTAAAATTATGCAATAATTTATCTTATTTTTTACATGATAATTTCTGTAGCTTTATCAATTTTGATACTTTTCAAATTTTATATCGTAAACGAAAGTTTCGCGTTATGAAACATTAACACGTGTTCTCTGACTGTCGGGTGTCAAATTCAGTTCTTTGATACAGATTTCATTTTCGAGGACAAGAATCATGAGAGGTCTTGATTGCGTTTCGTTTTTGTTTAGCTTGTTATCATTCTATTCTCGTCCATCAGAGATTCAAGAATTTCAAAATTGTCATATTCAATAAATAGAAAAAATATTTTAGCGCTGCGCAAGCATTATACAGTTAAAAAAATTAATATAATAAGAACTTTTCGAAATTATATAAAAAATAGTAGAAGATTGCCTATATATGTGTAATGTGTAATAAAATGAGTAAACTTAATAAAATAATGTAATAAACACATAGCAAAATATATTTTATTTATAATAAAAGTTAAAGCAATGATAAAATTGCGAATCTCGAAAGAAACTATCGAGGGTATTTAAGTTTTTTACATGTATAAAAAGCCACCACTGTTTGAGAACGCGGAACATTTGAATCGATGATCCAATTGCAGAAAAACAAATTGATCTGTTTCATGATCAATGAAAATCCTATTCTGCGCGATTCGCGCGAATTGTATTTATTGATATCTTGTGAACAGCACGTGAATGGAAGATGCAAACAAAATGAACATTGTACAAAAAAGCGTTGAGTAAGTGATTTTGATATTATGTTCGGCACAATTTCAAAAGTGTGCGAGATATATCAAGGCAGATTTTTTTTATCAAATCGACTATCAAGAAACGTCGTGAAAGTGAACGACAAGGAACCACAGATCAAAATAGTCACATAAAACATCGCTATATATAAACGGCTGCAAGAAATATTTTTACTACTGCTTCTGCCTCAGTTAACTTGAGGTCCAACTCAAGCAGCTCTTTGAAAACGTTGTTTCAGAGTCCAAAAAAAAAACGTCTCTGTGTTATTTGCTTTAATTCAAAAAACATTGTGTAATAAAATAAAAGATGATTAAGATAAAAGAGACGTCTATCTAGAACTATGTCATGACTAGAATAGATATATTCATCAGAGCTTTAATGAAATGTATACAATTGTGCTCTTTTTAGTTTTTGTCTGTATATTTTTATTTAATTATATGAAGTATTATTTATACAAATTATTTATTTATTGTTTTTAACAAAATTTATATATATTATAAAATTTACACATAATGTAGAACAAATTTATACATGTACTTAATACTCTTTCTCTCTCTAAAATATAATATATAAAAACACAAAATTATTCTAAATATTTTACACAAATATTGTCATAAATTAATACATAAAAAGAACAAACATTTAAGAGACTTATCTACTATTATAAAATGTCATCCACTATATATCTTTTATATGATATTACTTTCTATATCACGATTGATAAGAAAATTTTTTGTAACGAAATATTAATCAAATCGTTAAAAAATCCGGAAATTGTGTGAAAGTAAAAAGAGTATTTTGAATTTTGACTTACCTTTTGAACGATGAGCGGCGTGCCAAAATCCTTGCCGCCTTGCAGACGGAAGCCCCAAGGAGATCCGTCGAACCTTGACAGCTTGACGCTGATCAGTTGTGCCATATCACTGTTCGAACTGTCGATCTGTTTTTGTGGCAAACGAACCTACCGAAAACAACTTGAAAAACAGCGAGGCCAATTGTTGACAAACGAGCCTTTAACTCGACTTAGCTACTGCGAGATATCACACCGACGAGATCGCGTCGACAACTTCTGCTTGTTCGTGTGTACGTACTGTATTAAAAGAGGGATATGTGTATCGCGCTCTCTCTAGTGAAACGGGCACGTACGTTCCTGAAGAACGCGCAGACCGGAGTAAAGGTATAAGAGGCGCCGAGACGGTCAGTCGGGCAGCGGGGCCTCCACGCGATTTCAACTAGGAGGAGGAGAATAAAGAGTGCGAACGGAAAGGGAAGAAATAGCAGGAGAGAGAGAGAGAGAGAGAGAGAGAGAGAAAGAGAGAGAGAGAAACGACACAACGTACAACAAGAGGCAGATAGCGGGAATAAAAAGGAAGAGAGGAACAAATTTATTGTGTTTCTGCCAGAAATTACCTGGAATGTATCTTATCAAAAACTAAATGTCACAAAACATTTTACATTTAGAAATAGATATATGTTATATGCCAAAACACAAGCTGTACTGCTATTGTAATTTTAAGAGTTTAATGAATTTAAAGTATTGATAAAAATTTCTCGACGCTCTCTGTAACAGTGCGATCTTTAAACTTTACATCTGAACTTTGAATTGTTTGGGTTTTTCGAGTTTAAAGATAAGTCATGAAATCTGAGTTCGGGCATGACAACAAGGTAAAAGCAATGACTTCTGAAAAAAAGATAAAATAAGAACTGATTTTTTCTGTTTGTCACTCGTAGTATTTTTGTTAAAATTCTCTTTTGTCTAAACTACTTTTGTCATAAAATCTAAACTTCAAACTGTTGGAAGAAAAATCAAATAATAAAAATATATATTACCAGAATGTAAACAATATCGCAATATATATAAATTAAAGGAAATAACAGAAAACAATTTCCTACTTTTTTAAGTAAGTAAATTTCTAAATGATATTTTTTCGAAAAAAGACTAACTACTGCATGATAGAACGTACTCACAGAAACATCGATGCACCAGGTGGAGCACCATCTTCGTTATTATATTATGGCAGTAGGAATCAAAGGGTGGAAAGTGGAAGCAATAATAAGACATTATGCCAAGTGGGAAAAAAAGGGATTAGATTGAGGAAAAAGAATAAAACGAGATCGGAAATGTCGAGTTGTTATCTCGATGAGAGATAACATAACAGAAAAACGCACATACATTTATGCCTCTTGTGTTTCTCTTCGTTTATAATTACGCATATCACTCTATCTGGCTTTGTTCTATTATATTAAAATGTCGAGAAGAAAGAGAGAGAGAGAATCGACATAACTATAAAAATAAAATTAATAAAATATTATAAAATTAAAAAAAAAAGGATAAAATCGCGAAACAAACATTCGAATACGGATAAAGGGATGCATCCGAGTTTCAATGCAATATAATCGAACGCAGCGAATGCATTTTGCGCCGGTAGCGGTCATGAGGGCGCGAACTAGTTCGTGAATCATGCCTAGAATGCTTTACATAAATTGCTCGAGGCCGACGTCACGATTCGGGGACTCTAAGTAAGCAAGAAGCAGAGAGGACGATAGAAAGAGAAAGAGAGAGAAAAAGAGAGAGAGAGAGAGAGAGAGAGAGAAAGAGAAAGGGAAAACGAAAAAGAAGTTCATCGACGGAACTCAGGCAGACGTGACTCAGCCGATCATATGTATATATGTCAAGACGCGGATAATAGGAATCTCCGAAAATCCCGGAAAGGAGAAAATATGTCGCAAGACTCATCTGCGAAAGCGTAACCGCGCGAGTGGATTTCCGTGTGATTATCTTTCTAGTTCAGTTTCGATGATTTCGCGTATTCTTATACATATATCTGGTAATCTCCCGCATGATTAATCTATGTCGAGCGGACTAATGACGATGTATAGATATAGGATGTTCTAAAGACACGATTACTGTGATTGTAATGATTCAGTAGACACTTTGTATATTAATATGGCGGAAAATTAAGTACAATAAGTAAATCTAGCAGAAAAATAAAATAAAGGAGTCAAATATATTTTGGGAGAATATAAATTTTTAATTATTCTGACGCAAAATATTTTTTTAATTTTACACTTTTGAATATTACAGAAAAAAAGAGTAAAGACAAAGTATCTTATTACGTATATTTAAACACAAATGTATGTACAATTTTGTGCAATACTATATTTTGTAAATCAAATGTTCTAAATATAATTTAAGAAAAAGATCAAAATTTATTTATTAATACATGTAATATTTACTACTAGGGAAAATGTTTCATGATTTCGATACAAACGTACAATATTCATATACAATTCATATACATGTGCTCAGAATTGTTGCAGCCACGTGTCAAATCTTAATACGATAATATACTTCAGATCGGATAATTATAATCTTAATAATACTTAGCAATTTTTCTGATTCTTCTAAAATCATAGCATATCTTTTAAAAGACAAATTTCTGACGTGTAAAATATAATATTATATTTGGATCGTCTGTGATTGCTGTTTATTTATTAGTGACTGACGCTTCGAGTACTTTGGTCGTCTACAAAGCTCAATGCTGGTGATTTCTGAAAAGATATTAATAGTAAAAACTTTGTCCTTTATTTTTTCTTAATTTTGTTAAGACAATCTAATCTTATTAGTTTAAAATTTTTAATAAGTAATTAGTAAGTGTTTATTTTATCAAGTCTATCTCAAAACAATGTATTTATACAATTAAAAGACTTTCATAAAAAATAATATTTTGAGATTTTAATATTTTTTTATTATAATTTGTAATCTCCAATTTTTCTCTAAGTGACGATTTGACATTTATGAAAGATTATAAAATAAAAGCTTACAACTCTCTCGATTATGTCTTCCGCTGCATTAACTTTAGGAGGTCTGGCGGGGATGCCTTTTTTTGGTTCCTTCTCCATTTTATGAATCATCTTATAAACACTTGAGTTCATCAAGTGGTCGTAGTTTGGTAGGTTCGTCTTTTCGTATTTCTTAAAGTTTACTCTGTATCGATCAGTTCGAAATTTAACACTTTATGTTACGATCATACATATTATCATGAATATCTTTGTAAGATATTGATAGATTATATTTTGTATATTCTTATGTGTGCGAACAATATATATACACTTTTTTTTTATTAAAATTGTATAGTCATTGTTACCCCAATGCTCTTCCACGAATAACTTCTGCTTGGGAAGACAACACTTCTGCGATCATTTCATCGTTGAAAAAATCGGCCAGAGATCTTGCGAGTGTCTCTTATCTTTCATGCGTATTTTTTGCTGAAATATAAAACGCAACAAATTAACAATTTTATTCAAGCTCAAATGTTTACCATGCATCAGTTGCATAAAAACGTACAAATTTACAAAACGCTTTTGATATTAAATAAGGGCGACAAATTTTAAACATAACAGAATACTGTAGAAAACGACAAATTTGCAAAACAAAAGTTTAAATAACAAAAAAACAGATTTTATAATTCGATTTATCTTATGGATTTATTTAAAAGGAAATCTTGAAACTACATTCATATTTAATAATATTAAGAGAAGAAAATTTTCTTATTTTAAAGAATAATGTTAATTAACAAAATGCAAAACCTGCATAATGTTTGTAATTATTAAACACAAATAACAGACAAAAAGGAAACAAGTTTTATAAAAATGCAACGTAAAATGAATATCTTTCCCGTTTCATTTGTCGTGGTACCTGCAATTCCTGTATAACTTGATTTTTTGGAGACAGTTTAGGATCTGGTTCGAAACTTCCTATAATTAATATTGTATATTTTACATAACATAATATTTTATATTTAATTTATGTGTAACGCACAAAAATAAAAACAATACACATAGTATCATCGCGGTAATTTATGTGGGCGATATTATAATATATCAGTACTTCGTAGAAGTATACTTTTCAATACTTCCTAGAATTATATAAATTATATATATATATATATATTTTTTTTTTTTTGAGTTTATATAAGTCCCACACAAAAAAAAACTCTATTAGACGTCAACTTCATGCGATATCTAATAAATGTCTAATAGAGTATTTGTTCTGCGTGGGATTACAGCTATGTAGAGTGATACTCCTTGCAAATTTTGATAAACTTTATACGTCATTTGTTTATGATTTATCACATTCGTTTACTTACACATTTTTTATTCATCTTTCAAACTTGTAGTTGTAATAAAAAAAAAAGGGATATCATTTTGAATCATCAGCATCTCTACTTGTAAATATTTATAAAATTCGTGCGGCATTTGTTTGTCTATGATTTATCTAGATTTGTTGATCCTTAAATTTCTTAGTCTACTCCGCAAATATTACATTGTGCGTGTGTAAGCATGTACATATGTGCACAAATATACATGTGCTCCTAATATTATAATATTATATAAATTCATTGTTTTGAATTGTTTATAAAAAATCATTATGTCATTACGTAATGACATAAAAATTTGCAAATTAATAATTTAATTAATTTCTTAACTTCACATAGCTATAGATTATAATTATTTTTGCCAAATTAAAAGTTGAGTTTGAAAGAGATAAATTTAAAAATATATAAATTTGTAATAATTACCGTGCGATGGTGCAGGACTGGGCGATTTTAACACCTTAGTCTCGTACGAAACGATGAACTTCTTCACTCTACTTCCTTCTTCATCCGTACTTTTTACAGAAATCATACCGTCCAGTTCCATCATTTCCTTCGTTTCTGCTTCTTCTTTTTCTATTTTTTCCTCATCGTCACTGGATTCGAGCACTTGCGGTGTTGACCTCGATGACGTCTTTTGTTCCAAGCACGCAATCTCTTCGATGTAATCATAAGTCTCTGTAAATTCCTCATCCTCTTCATCGGTATCCTCTTCCTGTTTCTTCGCTTCTTGTTCATTCTGTTGTCGCACCGCAACATTTTCTTCTAAATAACCAATATCAAAATAAGCAATCAAATTTAGTGTTAGTGTGTTAATTCGATCAATTTTTACAAGAATATTCAAATGTCTCAGTTTAATACTGATTTAACTAGTTTTGATTTTATTTATTATAAATTTACAAGAAAGAACGTTCTAAGAAGAAATGTACAAAAATTATACACAACACACTAAAAAAGCAAAATTAATTCAATGAATTTCTTTCAGTACTACAAAACACAAACAGATCGATGTTCTCCAATTTTCTTTGGCTATAATTCTTGATCAGTCAAATTTTCTGAAAGAGAGAAATTTCTTTTGCGCGATTAATCTCATTCATCGATTATACCTAACGAATTTAACGCGTGCAAACTGGCACTTATTCAGCGTCTAAGTCACGTAGCTCAACAGAACTTAAAAAATATGCCTATGCGATTAACCGTCAAGTTCCGGCTATTTCGACTACGTGAATTTCGATCACCTGACGATTTGCAGCCGCCGCCATTTTCATTGCTAAGATATCGCTGCATGCCACTCAGCTCCATGATTTTGTGCAACTGATCTGATACGGTTCTTAGATGATTCTCGATCTCGCTTGGTAGCTGCTTCAGAGTGAACAATTGCCGTTGCACGTTCTCCAACTGCTGTTCAAGACTGCTGATTTCCGTAGAAACTAGCTTTTTGATCTTTTCATTTGTGACTTTGATCGTTGTCGTATCCGTTGTCAAAACTTCACTCGACTCTTCTTTAGGCGCTGTTGTCTCTTCCTGCGCAAATTCTGCCGTACAAGAATCTTCCTTGGACTTGGAGTTCTCTTCGTTTTCTTCGATCTCGTTTTTCACTTCTTTTTCTTCTACTTTCGATGCAGGTCGCGAATCAAACTGTTCTTGTTGTTCCGCTTTGCCTGTAGATTCTGATGTCGCAATTGCAGTTGTTATCTAAATCAGGAAACAAGTAAAAGTTGTAAAAAAATATCGAACAAATATGTGACTTTAAGCAAAGCATGAAATATATGTTAGAAATATACTTGAAATGTGTTTAACTGTGTAATCCCTTTAAGCTTTTAAAGAATAAAATTTGTAATATAATAGAGAGTTTTAAATTCTAACAATTGCGCGCGCGCGAACGACATAGAAGATTCATATCAATTTTATTTTGTTTAAAGAATATCGATTTCGAATAATGTTGTTAGATGTACTTTTGACAATGCGAAGCTATTAGTACATTACGCTATTAATGTATTAGTGTTTATTTATATTTATATTTATATTTAGGAAATGTTATGTACATATAATTTTAAAGAAAACATAATCGATAAAAAAAAATTCAAGATCGTAAACTCTTCACTTACCTTTTTATATATATATAATAAAAACAAGATATAAATATTTTGTATATTAAAAATTACACATTAAATTAAAATATTATAGTTATCATTAAAAAAATCATTTAGCTTTCAAGTATTTAGATATCAAGTTTCTTCTTTGATAGATTTTAGAATGTTAAATAAATTAAATAATGAAAAACTTATAAATAATAATAATAACTTATAATAATATACAATATATATTTATTGTTAGTATAATAAATAAATATTCATAATATATTTAAATACATTTATGTTTTTTAGCTTTTATCATTCTTATTATTTTTATAAAAGATGATAAATAGATATTAATACATATACATACATGTAAGAGAAGAGTTCGCAATATAGGTATAATGGAAAACATTTTGATAACAACGATTCTAATAATTTAATCACTAATTCTACACAATTATAAAGAATCAAAAGATCAACTGAAATATATATGTGTACATATATTTATGTATTACACAGGTTAATTACAGATTAATTTTCTTACAGATTAATTTTCTCTCATATATCAAATTGTCTTTCGTTGCATGACGAAACTTTTTATTCTGATTATTCATTCCAGCACTTATCACTAAAATCATTCTTATGATCACACTTACATATTCTAATAAAAACAACAAAACATGATGTATTACTACACACTGAAGTAAAGACGAGCACGTATTAATTACAAGACATTTTTATCGGATCAACGAGTGATCTACAACGATCCGTTATTTGTAAGAGTTCCTAGAACAAGTACAAACATATAAGAGATCTAAGTCAGTTAAGATGTAGAACAAAAGTGACATCTGTTTAAATAATCTAGATACAAACCACATAGGATAGGAAAGCACGCATTTTGTAATAATTTAAATTAACACACTGATGTTTTTTGTTCTTGATATCAAGTTTGTAAGTGATTTCAATATTTCATTAAATATTTCGAGGCTGATTACAATCATCTGCAATTTATTGACTAAAATTAAAATAAATTACATAAAAACAAGTAATAGATAATAAAACAATTATCTATACATATACAAAAGTATAAGCGAGGTACAAGGCACGAAGGCATAGGCTATTAGCCTCGTAAAATCGACGCCGATGCGATTCGTGATACCCTTATAAAGGATCGTCGGCACGAACGACAATCTTCGATTATCAAACTCGATATCCGCATCAATTTTCTTATCGCAGATTTTTTCGTATCTTGTTGCACTCTTATCGATGATTCTGAGCGAGAACCAAGGCAAATTGAGATGCACGCTTTTTAAACCATCCCATAAAGCGAGCGCGGCGAGAGAGATTGATTCCTTTCTGGACGATTTTGAGAATCTTCTGCTACCGCGATGAAAAACTTCAGTAGAAATGTAATCCTCGGCGGAGTGCAGAAGTTTCGACACAGCTTTGTCGTTTTCCTTGGAAAAGACATCTATAGACTTGCGCGACTTCGAAAGCCTTCTACTACCACGATGGAAAACCTCAGTGGAAATATAATCCTCGGTTGATTGCAGAAATCTCGAGAAAGCGTTGTCATCTTCCTCGGAAATGATATCAATGGATTCGCGAGATCTCGAAAGTCTTCTATTATCACGACGGAATACTTCGGATGAAATATAATCTTCGGCCGACTGCAGAAACTTTGAAACCGAGTCATTTTCTACGAGCTCATTTGTAGGTTTGGGCAACTTGACTTCTTCGGAAATATTGCGATCATTTTTTTCGATATTTTCCTCGTTTGAAATTGAATTATCAGTATTAACGACAGCAAAAGATTCTTTCGGCGACGAGCACGAAGAACCATCTTCATACCACTCGAAAATCTTTTTATCGCGAGCGTCTTCATTAACTTTGTTCAGAACTGAATTAACAACAATATTATTATAGTTGGAAGCATCAAGAGTGATGACAGGAAATTCTTTTCGCGACGTGCATGACGGAGCTTTCTCGAACCATTCAGAGATCCTAGAGCAAACGTAGTTCGCGAACAGCTCAAAGATTTCAACATTTCTGTGAACGAATCGCTCAAAGTATCGACCTCTCAATCTCCTGCGTCTTATTTTCGATAAGGTGTCAATTCTGAAGATATTATCAAAACTGGACTTAATATAATAGAAAAAGTTTGTTAATGCAAATCTGAAACGAAGATTCTGTCGATATAAATACTTCTCCACAAAAGTACTAACGTTCTTCTGGAAAACGTGCTCGAAATAGCGACCTTTGTAACTTATATGTTGCTTGCGAACTTTCAACATGTTCATCGATTCGGAAACATCCGGTTTTTGCAACAGAAACTGGAACAACATCGTTATCAAAGACATCAGCCGGATGCTCTCACGTTCCAGGTACGTCGTTATATATCTTCCCTTTGTTCTACAACGGTTTGTTCTCGAGATACGAGTCGTCTTCGACATCGAGCGAAGATGTCGAGCAACAGTATTGACATTCTGCAAAAAGATTCTCTCTGCATAATGCGCTCGCGCGCACCTGCGCGTTATCTTTTTCTTCTCGTTTGATAAAAGACCATCAAAGCCAATATTCTTTAGCCAATCATAATTTTTGAGACAAGCATCTCCTTTAGTTTTAGCGATCTCATCAAGTTGATTATCGATTTGCTGATAACGAGGTGCGCAGGAGCGAACGCAGCCGCGAAGTATATTCTCCAAATAATAACCTTTAACAGACGATTTTATTTTGATGTCGTTGTACTTGCCAGTGCAACTATATCTTCGATAATGGCTTGGCTTAGCGTAACACAGCTTGCACTTGTACGACGCGCAACGCGCTAGCTGATTTTCCGATAGAGTTTTCTCGCTTGATTCAAATTTCGAACAACAGGAGAATGATATTGCATCATTGATGCTATCGAAAGGGGAAATTGAACACGAGGAATTCGAATCCGAAACGAGGGAGAGACGATCTCCCGGACTGTTCTCTGTTTCATGCATCTTTACCTCGGAAAGTTCCGACGGTTCCGACGGTTCCGGTGTCTTGGTGAAAGTCACCTCCGATCCTGGCAGCAGGCCTTTTTCCACGAGACGCGCGATTACCGTCTTCTTGTCCTGTTTTTTAATTACGACCTTGTATGTCTCACCGTCGTCTTCTTCCACCTTTTGCTCGCGCTTCGACTTCGGAACCGGTCGCTGTGGCCTCTGCAGGAAGGTGGAAGTGCGTTTCAATTCCCGTACTTGCTTAGGTTCGGCTGTCGCGATGTTCTGCAGCTCTTCCAAAACTTTCGAGCCCTTTAGAATCGAGACTCGCGGTCGCAGCTTTTTGAAGTTAACACTAAAGATCATATATAAAAACGTGAATCAGAACATGTTCAATTGTATTAGCAAACTATAATGAAGAGAATTGACAATGGACAAAAATTAAGTGTAATTTTTCTTATCATTTAAAGAATGACATATAAGTCATTCTTGTATTAATATTAATAAAAAAAAAAAAAAAAAAAAAAAAGTTAAATTATATAAAAAGATAAAAAATAATAAATACTTTGATTGATTTTTAATAATCTACTCTGATGTACAATATATACTTTCATATATCTTTTAGAACTTAATTAAAATGCTTTATTGAGATGCTCAATAATATTCAAGATGTTTGTATAATTCTGTTAATATAGTTAATATAGTTGGAATTTTAAAGAAATAACAAACATCGTTATTAATCATTCTTTTAATTGCTCAATCGTAAAAATATATCTACCCTAATAATCCTTGATCGGACAAAAGCTCCTCTTCCTCGAGAATCAGCTGCGCGATTTCGTCATCCGTAAGATTTTTGTTGGACACGATTTCGCTGTTGGCGTCTACCGGTTTCTCCTCCGCAAGTTTTACTTCTTCTCGTTTGACCTCTTCCTCGACAGACAACTGCTCTGTACTCTTGACGTTCTTTTCTTCTTCGTACCGCTCGATTACTGTCTCCTCTTTCAAGATCTCCTCTGGGAAGACTGGCGGTAAGTCCGCAAGCTATTAAAACAAACTCGACGTCATTATATTGCTCTTTCCGCTATATCTTTTTCTAAATGTCAGACAAATTCAAGATCTTTAAAGATTTTCTTTGTTGAGAACAATGTTTAATTTCCAGTAGAAAATATTGTTTTAATCAAAGTTTTTATTAGAGAAATAGGAATTACGATCTTATCACATATTGCAAATTGGTAATCTTTTTCTGTTTTGAGTCTTTATAATGATTTATGCATTTTACAAAGCGCACAATTTAGCGATTTAGCAACTTTGAGAAAAAGAATCGCCAATAGTAAGATGCGTTATTTAAGAAGACAATTCTCTTGAATATATTTACTAAATTATTTTAATTATTCTCCTAATATGCTAATGTTGTGCAACTGGTTTTTGAAATTTGTAACATTTATGAAAAGTATTTTTACTTGTTATATTTATGAAAAGTTTTTCTTCTTTCAATATGTAAAAATTTGTTGAGTTTCGAGAGACATGAACGTGAAAAAGTCTTGCAGATAAGAATTTCGAATGCTCTGGAAAATGTTTGCGTTATCCTCTCTTACATTACAAATAAAGACGCGACGCACAGAAATGCTGTTTAACCTTTCATCTCGTAGATATACTCACGGCGATCTTATACGAGACGATGTTATCTTCCGATATCACTTTGGCAACCTTTAGTGTCTCCTCCTCTCTGCTCAGACAAGAAACGCAGCAAATCAAGAAAATATACTCTTTTCAGCTTGTTTGCGGTGAATTTGTGTTGCCGACTCACATGTCGTATGCTCGCGGATTAATGCAATCGCGGACGCGAATATGCACTAAATGTTGTATCCCCGCGCGGATTTCGCTTGCTCTTTCTCTCTTTCTTCCTTTTGCTCTACCTCCGATGCGGCAGGTCCCGCGAATGCGGCAAGAAATAGGACGCAACCGAGAGACCAGCGCAATAAAAACGCCGACCAATGATAAACAGATCTCTCATTCTGGGTCACCTATTTATAGGTGTCGCAATACATTGCCACTTATATAGCTCATATGCTAGGACATAGGTATTCTTGCCGTTGCCGAGTTATTATCGGGATTATAAGTATACATACAGACGATGAATAACGCGCCGCGCTGCTTGTTGCACTTATTGTTCGATTTACAATTAGCGAGATCCTTGAGGAGATACATTAAACTCAAAATTGCAGCTTTCTTCAGCTATAGGTGCGTTCGCTTTGGGCGCTTATATGCCTTGAGCGTCTGTATATTTTTATTTCTCATTAAATGTAGAACAAAGATAAATCACGCTCTCAAAAAAAAAAAAAAAAAAAAATCTCGATAAAAATAAAAGGCAATTTAAAAGAAATCCGCCAGCCTCCGCCGTACTTTTTGTTTGTTTTCAATAATCTTTTATGTGATATACATATATATATATGTATATATATATGTAAAATACAATAATTTATAGCTTTGTCTTACCTCTGTATACCTAGAACAAAGTTGTTACCAGCATGCTTAAGTGCTTCATGTACTTGTCCATGAGTCAAACTGCTAATCGGCTGATCGTTTAGTCTTACTACAATATCGCCTATTTTTAAACCCATGCATTCGGCTAGACTACCTTCATTGACCTGTTAGATTATTCCCACACATATTTCATACATTATGATATTCTCTTAAAATTTTTAACACATTCGCGACCGGCGATTTTTTAAAGCGAGATATTTTACTTAAAGACTGTTTTGCTATTTAAATGAGTGTAAATACAAAAAATATATTGCTTCATCATACTACCCACATAGCACATAATATTACTGCAATATCACAGTAATATCACCGTAATATTATGTGTTATGTGGGTACATTATATGTTTATTAAACAAATAAACATAGATTTTAAAATGACGTAGAACTACGTCACTGCCAGATCTCAGTTACAAATTTTGAAATAACGTAGAACTTCGACTATGTTACCGGTCGCGAATGTGTTAATATAATAATTTCTTTTAATTTCTGTTAATAATTTCTTTAATTTTCCATAAAGCGTCTCAATATTTTTAGTGTAATTAATCTCTTTTTTATTTAAAAAAAAACATCTATAATTTAGTATTTAATATATATCTAAATTATTATTTTAACATTCTTGATAATTATTTATGTAAGATAAAAAAGAATCAAACTCACTCTGATGACAGTAAGCGGCTGCGGAAAATCGTTACCGCCTGCTAGTCGAAAGCCCCACGGTGTGTTATCAAACTTGGTAAATTTTATGTTGATTGCCATGATGGTCTACATCTAAAATTATATGCAAACTAATCAGGATTGTTTTTATAAGCATTTTTTAATTATTATAAATAACCTTAGTTTGTATGGCGTTGTATTTAATTAAATATCTCAAGTTTGGGTTTGACTAATTATACAAGATTCATGAATAAACCAAAATTTTGGCAAGTGAGACATCAACATAAATATCAGATACGATTTTTTGCAACTCTTAACGCTATTTTAGTGTTGTTTACACAAGTGTGCGGCAGGAAAGAGTAAATATATCATTTCGATGATAAAAATATCATTTAGAAAGAGAGGTCAACGATTTTTGTTCTTTCTCACAGTGCCAAGGTAGATTTATAAATAAGTTATCATAAATTGTACGTAGATTTGAATCAATAAACAAACTTTTGGTAAACAAGTAATATATGACAGAAGCAAATATCATCATCAAGTAAACAACAATATTTGTATCGATCAAAATAATAAAACGCAAGTCTTATAATTATAACTATAATTTCTTTCTTTTAAAATGTGTTTTTCAATCAATTTTTTATTTTTATAAGATAAATTGACCAAAAATACTAAAAAAGCTTTAGAAAAAATTATATATTTATCAAACCTATAAAAAATGTTTTAAATGTATATCTATCCACACAAACATAACGTTTATTAGACGTCTAATAGACGTGCATAACTTCATGTGACGTCTAATGAACATCTAATAAAGATTTGTATAAAATGTTCTGTGTGCGACTATATAATGTGGCTTAAAAAACTTCAATTGCTTACATATATTGTATATATATAAGTAGAAAAAACATATATTGTATATATATAAGTAGAAAAAACTTCAATTACTTATACACACATATGTAACAACTCGATTATTTCTGTATAATGTGTAACAATTCAATTTCAATAGATGTGCGAATTGTTGTATCAATGGAATCATTTACTAAAAGTTTATAAAGTTTTCAGAATTTCGTAAAATTCCTATTGCGATTTTTTCGGTTCGCGATTTCTTCTTGTGGCTTTGGCCAACGACCGTGTATCATCGGCCAATAACGAATCTGTATATATACCCGGAATATTCGGCGATATTCGAATATAGTGTTTGATGAAGTAGGTTACTCTTCTAGTGGTATCGTGTGTATTACTTGCCGAGCGACGAGTTGCGCTTTTGGCGAAGATATAAGTTTCCAAGCAAGTCAGAAGATTGCTGATTGGCTATGGCGCGTGACGCAGATAGGGTGCAAAGAAGCGTAATGGCATTCGCTGCTGTATTGCGTGAAGAGACAGCCGCTGGAATCGGCCGACGAGCCGACTAAAGCGGAATAAAATAGACGACGGAAGGACAGACACACATCAAGTCCGACCCGGCCGTTGCCCGGTGCAATGCGCCCGAAACGGTGTCACGATAAGCTTTGCCAGAAGGCGCAAGAGATGCAGCGAGCTTGCAAGCTCCAAATACTACCAGAGCAGCAGCCGGTTGTTGGTCGCCGGCTCAAAATCTATTTACTGATCAATCTATATTGGATTTGAGCCTCGATTTCCGATGACAAATTAACAAGCTAAATAATAAATAAATAAGCTAAAAAATAAAAAAAAGAAATAATTTTAGGGGAAAAAGAAATAAAAAATAAGAGCGCAATACACATCTTAAATATATATATACATTCCAATGTGCGTTTCATTCCAAAATGCATTTAAATTCATTTAAAAAAAATTGTATTCCACTAATAAGAATAATACTTTTGATTTTTAACTTTTTACAATTTACGTGTTTTATGATATCTTTATTATTATGTATATTTATTAGAACAAGAAGAGAGAACTAAAAAATTTAACTCAATGTAACTTTCATTAATTTTAAGGAGAATATTCGAGACCTTAAGTTTTATATTTGCATGTTGCAATGGCAAACTATATATCATGTCGTTTGTATATGTAGGATCTATTTACTGATCGATATATTTAGACACAGGTATCACAACTACTTTGATTAATTCTATATGAATTCTATATGTTCTTGTATATTTTTCATAAAATAAAATTATAAAGTTTTTAGATCCATACATATTGCAGTTGGCCGTATTATTATGTTTTAATATGTTGTAAAGCTTAAGATATAAACATATAAATTTGTAATTTGAAATCGTTATTTATTGCACTTCTTCCAACAGACAATAATTTATTCTACACTAATCTGTATTCTGATCAAGTCGGTTTTTGTTTAAATATTAGAAATATTTGAATAATTTGAAAATCAGAAAGTCTTGAGAATAAATTTGTGAAGTTTCAAATAGAAAATAGAAGAATTGACGAACATTACAGACCATAAAGCGATATGCAAGTATATAAAGCGGAATTTTTTAATTTTAAACACGATTTGCTCGAAACCACATTTTTTAAAGTAACAACAAATTCCGTCAAAACTAAAATTAAAGATTATTCTAAAATCTTACACGCGTATAAAAATCATCATGTCTATGGCACGAACTACAAAGTGATATTTGCAACAAATGTTTTTCATTGTAAAAATAGAAAAAAACAAGAAAAATTTTAGCCAAAAATCACATTTTTATATTTGAGAAATCGCTATTTTCAATATTCGATGTATAACAGTAGTATTTTTTGTCATAAACACACTTACACATATCGAAAAAAGTTTGTTTATTTATTTTTATTTCAGATTACGCTGTGAGACGGAATTTGTCCCGTTAGAGGTGGTTTTTTCTAAGAAATTTAATTTTATATAATTATAAATTTTATATAATTTTATATGTTTTTTGGCTGCATTTTAATCGGAAAAATGTCATCAATCTATTTATATAATATATTAAAAAATATATTCTCTTTAAGAGAAATATTATATAAGTAGATTCCTTAAAATAAATATATTCCCTTTAAGGCTACAATTTCTCGTCATCCTTGCTGGCTCGCAGTTTATTCTTTTTTGACGGCAAAATTTAAACCCGGCTTAGAAGTATTACAAATTTCATAAATAATATTGTCGAGCAAACTAGATGCACCGATCCTAAAATAACGATTATCGCACAGCCATTCGTTTCCTAATTCTTCCTTGATTAAGATCATCCATTGTAGAACATCTCGTGTAGTCTTAATGCCACCAGCAGGCTTAAAGCCAATCTGTAAATTGTTGTAAAATATGATTTGATATTAGAGTACTAGTAAATTAGTGAATTACAGTACCTTTAAACCAGTTAGTCTTTGAAATTCTTTTATTGCTCTGCACATGACAATACCCACAGGCAAAGTTGCATTAACAGTCTCTTTTCCTGTAGATGTTTTAATAAAATCAGCGCCAGCAAACATAGCTACTAAAGATGCTTTATACACATCTTTTAAGCTAAACAATTCTCCTGTCGATAATATAACTTTCAAACATATTTTTCCTTCTCTCTCAATTCTCTCATCACAGGTATTACGAATAAGTTGCAGTTCGCGATAAAGATTTAACCAATCATGCTTTAAAGCTAATGATCGGTTGATCACAATATCTATTTCCTGCGCTCCATACTGCATGGCACAACGTACTTCCTGTAATCGAGTCTCCAAAGGATATTGTCCAGAAGGAAATCCAGCAGCCACTTTTAAAAACATTGCAATTAGACATTCATATCAAATAAAAAGAAACAATCTTTTTTTCTTACCACTGGCCACTTTGATGACATTTGTTTCTAAATTTTTTAATACATTTATTACATCAGGCACTCTGGATGGATAAACACAAACAGCTGCTGAATGTAGTGGTATATCCGAATTGAGTGAACTATCATTCATAGGTTTTGTAGCCTATAATTAAAACAAAGAGTTATTTATCTCAAAAAATTATTTTTTAATTATAATTTTATACCTTTTTGCATAGCTCTTCTATATTACTCTCAGTATCATCACCACTTAGAGTGGTTAAATCAATAAAGTTTATTGCCTTTAATAGCCATGCTTTTTTGTTCTCTCCTGTTATTGTTGTCGCAAGATATTCTATTTGTCGCTTACATTTATTTATCACTGGTTCATTAATGTGTACTTCTAAAAATTATATACAAGTTACAAAGTATATAAATAACTAAGTGTATATGAATAAGACTATATATAGAATATATAAACAGAACAAAATCGAGATTAAACTCAAAAACATAGCATCAGAATTGTTACGTTAAAATCTTACCTCCGATAGCAGTGAGTAATTGAAGTTCGGCAGAAATAGGCATAACTTAAGAGAGAGAAAGAAAAAAGAAAGAGAATTGTAAATAATCTATAGAAAAACTATATAAAAACTAGGTGCTGCAAGTAATAAAACTGTTTTGCATTTATTCAACAATAAGAAAAATAAATCACTGTGAATGTTACTGACACGTTTATTCTTTTGTTATACATGTATGTAATTTTTTTCTCAAACTGATACAGCAATTACGTTCTACTAAATAAGATAATTGGATGATAAGAGAAGATAATTCTTCTTTTTCTTTGCAATTTTATGGCTCTTTAGATCCAATTGGTTGATCCATACGCCAGTCTATATCTAAGTGTAAATTATATTTATTGAAGATGTGTTCGCGTCGTATGTTCCAACATGCTCCTACTCGCTCCAACTCGTTCTAATAGCGAGTCCGGTAGCCTGCACTAGTGCGCATTGAGTGCGACTTTTTTCATTGAAAAAGTTTATTAAAAAAGTTTTGAAGTTTCATTGAAAAAGAACGCGTTGGAGCGAATAGAAGCATGTTAGGGCATGCGACGCAAACAAACCTGATGTAAGAGACACCAATTCTTTCTAAAAATATCTGCGTTACTGCATACGTGTAACCGTCGTTAGCACGGTCGCCATAACTCTTATAACTATGGGTACGTTTCACTTGCCGTTCGCAACACTGGAATCATTTCGTCCTTGTTTTTCATCGAAAGTTAAACAAAAATAGGTAACTCAAAAGCGTTGCGAACGGCAAGTGAAACTTACCTTATAAGGCTAATACACAGATGTCTATACTATACCTAGATCGCTGACTTCGGCTGAGTAGCTGTGTCCGGCGCGATTTCCGGTTTCAGCCATTTTCCCTCCAAGAAAATGGCGCCGACGCGTAGGTTTGGTTAGTTAATGTGTCACTTGAGCCGGTTGAATTGTGTGTCACTCTTGTCTTGCTAGCGT
>QVNZ01024585.1:0-24110 GCA_014825645.1 Pseudomyrmex dendroicus | reverse complement strand
TATATATATATATGCGATTTACAAGCGTGACCAAAATGTTTACACTGTTGTGCAATTCTTCGATGATCAATTATGTGAAATCGATTGTCTACCTGTATACGTTTTTTAATTATTGAAAACGAATCGTACTTTATCACGTAGGACAAAATTATCGACTGCAAATTGTTTAGATATGGTTTGGCGAAGACACGTTTATCTTCTAATTCGATTATGTTATTCATGGTTCTCAAGTCTACACTCGTTTTCTTTTTTGTCAAATTCTTCTTGCAATCTCTTCCATCGTTTCGTCGAAATTCTTTCTCTTTTACAAATCTTTTTGAAGAACTGAATAAATAAGTCAAAGAATTATAATCGTGATATAAACAAATATAAGTAATTTATACTTTCTACAATTAATTACGCATTATACACATTTTTATCAATTCTTGCACATCAAAGTGTAATGCGTGTACTAATTTTTACAAAGCAATTTATTACACACACGTTTTATTATATATGTTGTCGAATACTTTTATTTGCCATGGAGCTTGCGTATACGATGTGTGTATTATATTTTGTATATGTGTTATGTGATATTATATATTGTATTATTTTGTATATGTTTCTTGTATAAAATACACAACGTAAATTAAAATCATGTTACACTCCTAAAAATCTCTTTTTACACAGAAAAAACTTTGTTGTTTTATTGAAATTTATACATACATAATTCTCGAATCACATTCAAAAGTTGCGCTATCTTTCGCGTTCCAAAATCCTACTTCACTTGACAATTAGTACTATTGGAACGCAATTCTTGAAGTGACCGCCGGAAAGACATCCTGGAGATTTCCTAGGAATTTTGAGGCACGCCACGTTGGTGACTTCCGGTGACTGGTGAGTTTCCGAGCTGCGAAGAAGATGCGGCGGCCATTTTGCAGTATTGTGTGTGTGCGTGTGTACAGTGCAGTTACTTTATCGGAGTTGTATATTCGTTTCTGATAAACGTTATAAAGAATTGATCAGTGACTCCGCCGATTGTGACAAGTCGCTCGATTGACACGGCAAAAGGATGGGCCGCAAGAAGAAGAAGCAGTCCAGACCGTGGTGTTGGTATCCTTTTTGTATTATCTACAAACGTGACAACGACGGCGGTGACGACAGTGGTCGCCTTTACGTAACCGTATTTTTAGATCGTAACGTTACTTGAGCAATTTGCGCGTGTAAGAAAAAACGTCGATGTCAACAATGATCTGGACGCGTATAAAGTAACGGTAATGTACGTCCGGAAAAATTCGAAGAATAACGAAGCGTTCACGCAGAGAGATCGATACGCGATTTCCTTGCGCATCTCTGTGTGTATGTGTGCGTGAGAGAGCGCAGCTGTTTCATCATCAGATTGATGTTGTATGCGTGTGTTGTACTTGATAAACTTACGATGATGTAATAAAAACTACAATGCTGTCGAGGGGTTTCCTCGCGAAGCGGGTGAATTAATTAAGAAGGATCGATTTAAAGTCCGTTCTACAAAATTCACGAGGGTAATCATTAAATTTTGTGCTCCATATTTGAGCTTCTTGCATAACTGCCAAAAAAGAAAGTAAAAAGTTTTAAGTAGTTAAATAATTAAATCAGTTTTTTCTATGAATTTCCTTATCTCAGTCTTTCAAAAGGTATTGTAATAGAGAATTTGAAGATGAGAAGATTCTCATCCAACATCAGAAAGCTAAACATTTCAAATGTCATATCTGTCACAAAAAGTTGTATACTGGCCCAGGACTTAGTATACACTGTATGCAGGTAAATATATAAAATGTATATATTTATATTGTTTTATGTAACTAATTGTTATATTTCAAGATTTAATATCTAAATTTCTACTTTTTTTTTTTAGGTACACAAAGAAGCAATAGATAAAGTACCGAATTCTTTACCAAATAGAAGTAATATTGAAATAGAGATTTATGGGATGGAAGGCATACCACCAAATGATGCAAAAGAACACGAAAGACAACGAAATGGTGGCAGACCGGGTTCACCGTCATCTGGAGAAGATGAACCTGTTCCGAAAAAAGCAAAACCTGAAGGTCTGCTTGGTTCTGCACCAGGAGCAATGCCTGGTATACCACCATTGCCAGGTATGCCACCACAGCCTGGTATGCCACCATTGTCAGGTATGCCGCCACAGCCTGGTATGCCACCGTTGCCAGGTATGCCTCCACATCATGGTATACCCCCTATGCATCCCATGATGTCAATGGGCCACGTGGGCCACCCTCCCTTCATGGGACCAGGGTAAATACTTTTTTGTTTTTTAAATTGCATACTAGTGGTATATAAGAAATATGTATAAATAATATATATAAATAAATAAATTATATATGTTATTTATATATATATATATATATAAATGATACGTGTTTAAATATATACATATATTTTGATAGTATATTTAAAATATTTAAATATATTAAAATCAATTTTAGCAGTGTAATTCACACATACTATATGTTATTTTAAATATATGTTATTTCATACACAGGTAGTAATTAACAGGTAGTAAGAACTATCTACATGTGTTTCTCTCTCTCTCTTTCTCTTTTTTCTCTTTTTACCCTTACACACACAAACATATACACATATACACACCATATACATGAAATTTCTTTTTACATAAGCTCGTTGTTTTTGTTAGCATGATGCCTGGCATGTCTGGTATGCCTTCCGGGATGCAGCCACCTGTTTCGGGCGCGTCAATTCCACCTGCACGTCCATTATTTCCGAGCGCTGCGGTCGTATCGACGGCAACAGTATCGTCGACAGCGGCGTCGGTTAGCGGATCGGGCCCTCTGGGTACAGACTTCAAACCGATCACATCCATTGCCAGCGGCGGTTCCATAGGCCCAGTAAAGCCGACATTCCCCGCTTACAGCGGCACCGCAGAACTTGCTGGCGTTAGTACAGCTGGTAATAGTATTACCAACAGCAGCGATCAGAAAGTAAATCTTATTGCGACCACGGGAGCTGCTAGTAAAATCATACACCCGCCGGAAGATCTCAGTTTAGTAAGTGTCTAACTTTTTTTTTCTATTGTTATTAAGTATCGCTTTCAAGATGGGTTACAAATGGAGAATTTGTCTTGCAGGAAGAAATTAGAGCAAGACTGCCCAAGTATCAGCGTCGGCAGACCGATGAATCTGGACGGCCGACGCAATCTGAAGCAGCGGCGGCAGCAGTCGCGGCAAACCAACAGCAGCAAGCCGTCGCGTTGCAGCAAGCGGCGGCAGCGGCAGCGGCACAGCAGCAACAGGCGGTGCAGCAACAGCAGGCGCAACAACAGCAACAAGCGCAGCAGCAGCAAGCAGCTGCGAATGTGGCGGCGGCTGCGTTTCAAGCGGACCAGCAGCAACGGCAGCAACAGGCAGCGGCGTTAAACGCACTACAACAACAGCAGCAAAGATTTCCACGGCCGCCGCAGGCGGTCATGGTACCGGCCTCGGCGGCGGCGATGCCGGTCAGTTCGGTGGCATTGATGGCGCCTCTGATGCGACCCACCATGACCCTAGCTGCGCCAGCTCTCATTCATGGAGGTAACATGATGCGACCGCCCCCCATGGGCCTGCCACCAGGTAAGTGTCCGCGGATTTGAGAAAAAAAAAAAGAAATAACGTGAAAAGAAACTACCCGCCTCCTCGTATTCGAACAGAGTCGCCCCTGCTGTCTTTTTATGCCCTCCCTGTTGAAATTTCAAAATTTCCCTTTTAGTACTTTCTGTCGATTTCTCTTTTCCAATCGCTCACCCCCCCCCGCCCTTCTCATCCCCGATCGTAAAGAACGGTAACGCCGATTGATGCACGAGGATAACTTGATTATGTTTTTTCTTTCTTTTTTTGTAAAGTTGAAATGAACAAAATAGTTTTACGTGGGTTCTCTTGATTCGGCAGCGACTCCAGAAATGTCATCTCGACATATATTCGTATATTGTAATAAAATTAATTGTTATATGTTTACTGACGAGATAGCATTTCCAATGGAGCTTAAAAAAAAAAAAAAAAAAAAAAAAACTCAATTTACTTGTCAAAATTTCAAAATGTCTGATATTATATAATAATATTATATCCTTGTGCTATGTTTTCGTGTATACGACCCTTGTCTATCATACCCTACCCCCAGTTTTACTCAGTCGACGGCCGGAAAAAAGATCTTTCCGTTTACGTGAAAGAGAAAATCTCGGATGCTATTCAAGTTTATAATTTAACAGTTTTGGTTCGATTTAGCTTCATGTTGCACTGCGATTTGCGCCGCTTACTCACGACAATGATCATTTCTGTTATTCGAATGAGATAATCACGCGAAAAAATGACAACGAGAACGATGAGACGGAACATGAACGAGAAACAGACCGAGAACGGACACATTTTAATGGGAAGGGATCAGAAGTAAAATTGCACTATGTGTACTACTGACTAAAGACGGCAAAAACAGTGAGAAAAAAAAAAAAAAGAGAAAAAACAAATGTCGTGATTGTTGAGAATAGAACTGTATATACGCTCAAGATTTTTCGACCAAATGATTACGCCACAGAATCTCGACGACCCAGCGAGTCGAGTTGTAGTCCTTGTGCGTTTATACGTTTTAACGGTGCGTTTGCAGGGCGCCCGGTCACTCCTCGATGAGTGTCGAACGAACCCAGTCTGGTTACTAAAACCGTGTTTTACAATACAAGCGCTACAAGGTTGGTCCTTAGCAATTAGCATGCGGTGACATGGCCTATATCTATATACATATGTATATCTATATATCTTGTTATACTTATTATTATTATTATTATTCTTATATTGTTGATTAATCTTGTCATCGTTATCATTAATACACATACATATTACATGTATATATGCGTATATACGTGAAATATATGTGCGGTAGATCGCGGAAATTGTACGGTGGAGTGAAAATTTATAGAAGGACTGTCCCGAATGACTTTCGCGATGCTGCCGCGTGTATATTTCTGCGTAATTCGCAATAATGTCACTGGACAGGTGGGTCGAGCGGCCAACGACACGTTCCTCATTTCCATCTCACGTTTAATGTCTTCAATCAATTTTTTGTCCTACTTGTTCTAAATGAAAAACAAAAAAAAAAAAAAAATTATTCCAATACCGAGGAAACAGCAGTTGCATCAGTGAATGACATCAGATTAATTGATAACAAATTAATTGTTTTAATTAATCTAATATTCTATATTATCTCTCTCACACATATTTATTGTCAGAAAAGCAAAGCAAACATAATCGTAAAAATATTGTCAACCGTAAAAATTATCAAGTTTTACTAATCGATATTATATTACAGTGTTTTTTTTTTCATTGATAATTACTTGGTCGAGGTAATTAAGTTTCTTTTGTTCTATTTAATATTTTTTAAATTTTATATGTGAATTATCCAACGCGGTATTTTTCATAACCGATCGTTCATTGATGCACTTACGTTTCCAAGTTACTTCCCAATCTAATCCCTAGTTTTTTGAGTTTTTTTGCAATTTTACGCACATTTATTTTAATGTTCTCATTTAGTACAGTTCATGATACATTTTATTACGAGAGAGAAAAAAAGAGAGAGAGAGAGAGAGAGAGAAACCTCCGGCCGCTCGGCCGTTCCATTATTTTTACATCATGTATGATTTTTCTTTGTTTCCTTTCTGTTTCCTTCTCAGCTTCTTTATTCACACTCTCTCGATTTTTAACCATCTTATTCTTCTTATGACTCACTTATGCCATTATTTATCTCGCCAGCAGCCATGTTACCATCCTGTCTCTTCAGTATTACTTATATTATTATATAGCTTGGAATCCTGGTGTTGTGATACAGTAGTGAAGAAACTGCTTCTTTGGGCACGGTACTGACAGTCGTTCGAAGTTGTCGTTCCAAAAAGAAAAGAAAACAAAAAAAGAAACAAAATTACAACTGTGATTATTTTCTCGCTGTCCCTTCCTTCTTTACATTTCATGATCATTCTGATGAATTGCGAGTCAACTTTTAATTTTTGACAACAGTGTCATGAACCTAATGAATTGCTTTCTTTTTTTTTGTCTAGAGATTATTTAATCAATTAGAAAGAGTAAAGTGTGTTTTCTTTGCAACATTATGAAGGAAAAAACTGTAGTAGTTTTTTTACAAAACTCATAAATTACTCGTCTCAGATCTGGTATACATTAGTCGTAAAAATAAAATAATAAAGGAAAGATCTCTCGTGAAGAAGGAAGGGATCGAATTGTGTTTTCACCGTGCTCGCCGGTGCATTTTGTTTAATTTTATTTTACTTTTTTTCATGAGAAGTAAGAAATTAGCAACGAGAACGAACGTAATGTATCTCCCTCACACCATAGCCTAGCTTTTGTGTTACACTATGAAAAATTTTAGATAATTTTGAGCCGAGCCAACAGTAAGTAAACGATTTCACGTTACCTAAGTATAATTTAATTCTTGCGCTCAATTTAGGGTCCGCTCGATTAACACGATTTTTCATCCAATTTTTAAATACATTACACATGAAAAAGTAAGAAAAGATATCACTTCTTCTCGAGTAACTTAATATTTTAATGGCAAATTGTGTCGATATTTATTGCGTCTCTCGAAACTTTAAAAAAAAAAGTCTTGAGCAGTTTTTACATTGCTTTGGATTGTTGTTATTAAGTTACTATATAAATACACATTTTTGTCACAAAGCAACATGTGTATTTGGAGCGACGTCTCGGAAGTTTGACTGACAGCTGATCCGCCGGCTTCCACAATGGGTATTCAAATTGTAATATCGAATCGATTGCGTGTCCCCAAGCGAGACTCGTTCTTTGTATGGTGTGAGGTTTTTTGTGTGTATCACTTTCATGTTAATTTTGTTTGTGACTTGTATTGCGTATGCGGCGCACTGCATGCTAAGCTGAGTTCTTCGTATACATATATACATATATATATATACCTATATCTCTCGTATATATCTAGTTTGGCGATTCGCATTAATCAGAGGTTGCTAGGTAGTACGTAGTACGTGGAGTGCCGAGGACAAATCGGTAATCGGATGCGTGCGTGACGTAGTCGTGTAGAATATATACTTGAGAAGAAAATTGTCTCGTTGCAAGTGCACCTTCGCTTGGAGGTCAAATGCAAAATTTGGTTTTTTTTTTTTTTTTCGAGTAACAACGCAATTATTACAGCAATTATAAATAAGTCTTTCGACAATCAAGTGCACTTGGAGCAATCAAAAAATTTTTAATCAATTGATATCTCGCGAACTTGTTCCGATGTAAAATTTTGATGCAGTCGATCAGTTGTCAGCCATCTTCTTCTTCAGCGAAATATAAGCTTGAATCAGCGTATCTTTTTTATCTGAATTGCATCATATTGGTTTAATATTTAACAATTACATTAACTTAACAGTTTACAAATTAAGTCTAGAATATTATAAAATAATATAAAACATTCACATTTGTAGTTAAAATACAATTTTTTATAAGTTTAATTAATAAAAAAAGTAAATTTTTGAAGTAAGTTTCTTTTAATTTAATATTTTTTAATATTTTTTAAATCATTATAGTTTTTAAACTATAAACTGCCGTGGCAGCAGGATTCTGCGACTTATCTTGCGCTGAAGAATTTGCTGTCCTCCAAAAACGAACAGTACAATATAATTGTCACATTACAATATATAATAGTAAAAGAGGGACAAAATTGTTAAAATATTAAAACGTCTCGAAACAATGTGGGACCCGTAAAAATTGTGTAACGTGAACAGTTGCGACGTAAGTATATTTTCAGGAACCATGGTTCCTGTCGAGAGAAAGAGAGAGAAAGAGAAAGACAGAGTGAGAGAAATTATATTATCGCGTATACATATATTGAAAGATCGTAATGAGCAGCAGCACATGCCTGTTTTTATCCCCGCCGCAAAATTCGGTCGTGAATCGAACTAATCTGATGCTGCGTTGATTTACAGGCATGTTAGGAGCGGCGATAGCACCTGGAGCCGCGATGCATCCTTTTGCCACCGCTCCGATGGCTTTTCCAGGACCTATGCTAGCGCCGATGATGCCGCGCTTCAGATGATCACCCCCCATGGACGGGCCCAATCCCCCGCCGATGCATTTCGTGCTATGGGCCCGCCCCTAACTCTCGCTGGGGTCCGGACCTGATCGAGGAAGAGATAAACAAATTAACAAAGGAAGAAAGCGAGAGAGAGAAAAAGAGCGAAAGGAAGAAAGAAAGAGAGATTTTTTTTTTTTTTTTTTTTTTTTTTTTTATCATGTTGAGAGAGATAAAAAAGTACGCATGGAAAGAAAGAAAAAGAGAGAGAGAGAGAGAGGTAGAGAGAGAGAGAAAGAGCGCAAGAGAGAATGAGAGAGAAAATGAGAGAAACAGATAAGCACACACATCATCGATGCCTGAGAGGATTCTTTTGAAGAAACCGGGTGCGCGCTGGAAACGGTCGACTTCTTGCCTTCTTCTTTCATGCTGTTATAGAAAAAAACACAAAAAAATACAGACACATGAAACGCTAATTGTTCTCGCGTCGACTACAAGTGTATGTGCGCCAGGCTGCGTTGGTTGTATACCAGGTGAGCCAACAATGAGTAAATTTCGTCGTGTTTTTTTATAGAAGAAAGTTAAAAAAAAGCAAAAAAACAAAAACAAATAATGTTCATCGCTCTTATAATGATACTGCCATTCTTCACGGTAAACGCAGTATAAACTAAACACTATCTTACTTATCTATCGATTTCTCATTACACATTTGGACACTCGTTGTATCGCGCTGCTGGTGTCCAAGATAACGTCTCACCCTTCGTCGTGTTCGTCGCGACGACAACATCGTTTTCCTTTCTGTATTATCCTCTCGCATCGAGGAGTCAATCAAAACTAATTCGAAGATTCGTTACGAGAGCGTTAGATTATTTAAATTATAAGATTATTTTTAATAGATTTATCAATGAAATGAATTTGTTATCTCTTAACGAATTGTATCAAGACAGTGAGGTAATTGTGACACTGCACAAGTTTCTGATAACGTTTGCATCTGTTAAAATTTTTTAAAGACAACAATTATTCGAAATCTCTTGTAAAAAAATCAATATATATTTATAATGTAATATTAGAGGAAAGTAAAAGTAAATTTATTTTGTGTAAAATCTAAGAACTATAAGTATGTTGAACGCAACATTAAAGAGCTTATATAGCTATTAGGTATATTATTAGTAATATAATTAAGAACACATTTTTATCGCTCTCTAAACACTTCACATATATGTAACATTTAATACAATCTTCGAAAACTCAAATGTTCTCCTCTCTTTTCCACCGTCACATTTATCTCATAATGTCGTCAAATTAATGATTGACTCTTCAATTATCAGAACGTGACACATATGCACTTTCCATAACAACAAAGTACCATGTGTGTTCCTTTTAAACACACGTAATAGTCCTCTTTCGCGCAATAGACCGTTTCCATCACGCGCTGTTCCCCTTAGCCTCTGTGCACCTGCAGTGTCCTCTTGGAGAGACGCAGACAAGGTGGCACTTCACGCTGCAGCTGGATGCTAATAATGCATTTCTGACTAATTTTCTATCTCTTATCTTCTTTTATCGTTTTAAATAATTTCACAGGATTTGTCTCTGGTATTTTTGTGCGAAATAAAATTAATATATGTACTGTTTTATTATATGAAAATTAATTTAAATTTTTGTGATTTTCAATCAGGAATATAAATAACGTAGAGTAATCTCGGTACAATTGCACGTCCACAAAATGTTTCATTGAAACTTGATCAATTCCACGAAATCAGCCAGGAGCTCAAGATCGCAGATTGTTTCCAAAAAAGGAAAATCGGGTACGCGTACTAAATGTTACGATTTAGAAACATATTCACTAGCCGCAGTGTGAAGATTCAGTCGCCTCAGGTTAGTCTGTCGCAATTTTATTTTGTTGACACTCCGAGTCGAGTCGATGTACTTTCCAAAACGCGTGTAACATAGAAAGATATATATCATTTTTATATATATATATATATATATATATATATATATATATATAAAATCAATATATATATATTTTTTAGAACTATATATATAGAAATATATATATTAAAAAAAATATATATATATATATTACTTCTCGTATTTCTTGTAATGAATTTACATGAAAAGTATTAAGTTATTACGATATAGTAAATTTCAATTTAGAAAGAGTAATATATATTACCTAAATGTAATATATATTACCCAAATGTAATTTATATATTTATATAATATAAAGTTTTTTGTATATTACAATATACTTACAAGAAATTTGTTCTCTTTTTAAATCACACATTTGTTTGTTGCCGAAATTTTGTAATAAACTTGGATGAAAATTTTAGAGATACACGATGCAAATAGAGATGTATTTGAGAATAATTCGTGCTTAAATTCGAAGAAGAGTAACTTATGAGAGTAATCGACTCGACTCAAGAAAGCCTCCTTTTTCCTTTTGCCAAAGGAACAATGTTGGCGACGCATGAGTGAGTGGTAAGTACGGAGGGTGCTCACGGAATCGAACACCAGCTCTCTACACTCGACTCGCGCCGTTTCTTCACTTTTCCTTTACCATCTCACCGATTCTCGCTCCGATCATAGAGTGCGTATCGCTTTTGTCATAGTTTATCTTACTTTTCTCTCGCTGTTTCACATTAAATTTCTGGATATCTTGTTTCAGTAGTAATTTCGAGATACGATACACCTTTTTTTTTTTTTTTTTTTTTTTTTTTATGTTCTCTATAGAAAACTCAACGGATTCTTTCCCATTCTATCTTCAACTTCCCGAACTTCTTTTATCTACCTCTCGTCCACGACAAATAACATCTCTTCATTGTCTACTGTACGTTCTTATAAGTTTCTATTCAGGGTGCCTATTGATGAAGCTGTAGTGAATTATATAATATGTCTCCCATCGTCTTCGTCGTTCTGATGAATTGTTCCTAGAGAAGCCAGTAGAAATATTCTGTCTGTATTAGAGTATAAGAACAGCGTTGCCAGTATACGAGCTAACTTTGTCCTTAGCTTATGTCACATCGTTGGTAATCTTTCAAAAATTCAAAAATAGATTAATTAGCGATATTAATATTGTCATTATAATAGAAAAAAGCTATATCGATATTTTTAAAGTTATCCTCAATTCTTTAATTTGGCGGATCGATCGATCGTTTCTCGAGGCAGTCGAATTTCCGCGCGCGGAATCGTGTTGTGATGGGAGAGAGAGATGGTTTTAGTTGTGTCAAGACGGTGGCGCGCTGTAACGCGGGGAGATAGATCGCACTGGAATCAATGGGCATCCTGCTGCTGGTTTTCCATTCTTTCGACCACCACTCTCGATCACTACCATCATCTTCCGGTACCACCACCACCTTCTCGACAAAAGAAACAGAAAAAAGAAATGAAAATGAAACAACATTGAAAGCGCGCCGTACAACACGTGTACGTATGTAAATGATATATCTACGCATCGTTATTATAATCTTTTATTTTTCAGGGATTGTCTTTCTGAATCTTCTCCGTGAACTCTATTTCCAAAATGATATAAAATTATCAACATTATTGCTCTTTCACGAGTGAGAAAGAGTCTCATTTGATAAATCGAAGAATTATATAATAAAGCTCTAAAGCAAACTTGAAACTTGTACGTATGAAGATTGAAACTCTCTACGTTGTTCTTTTTTTTCTTTTTTTTCTTTTTTTTATTTGGTAATTGTCAAAGTCTCGCGTGTTCATTCACGGCGATTCGGCAGGACAGTCTGACGGCAGAATTTGGAGATGTAGAAGTTCTGTTATTTATTGAGTGTCATATTATCAACTTGTTTCGAATAAAGACGTTCTATGGAAATGTTTTGGGCATAGTCTGCTGTTCTGGGATATGTCACCGTAGCGATCTAAGTTTCTTCCGCAATATTGTCGGTACCTTGTACGTAGATCATCTAAATGAACATGCACCTGCATTTTTATACACATAGCATATAGAAATCTTGATGTGTGTGCAATTATGTATATTTACCAGGTTTGATTCGGCGATTAAAAAAAACCGATATGATTTCTCTTATGTTATCGCTGGATCGTATCCCAGAATTGCGGGCGACAGCCACATATTGTTTCAACCAATCACAGCAATCTCATCGCTGTTGGACCTAATCGGTCCCTTGCCTCAAGGCAGGCGATTGTTTGGACCTACCGTCCTAGAGTCGAGCTAACCGAGTCGCAATTCTTCCTGATTTTCTTGTTGGAATCGAATCGACGGACAAATCTTTTAAAATCTTCAAAAGACTTGTCTGTTCATGTATAACCAAGTTTTTTTTTGTTTTGAATTCAATACGAGAGAGTAAAAAATAAAAAAATCAGAAAGTTTGACGGTTCTCGGCTCGGCGGACGCGTGGCTGGACCGAGAAACAATATTAATCGTCATCGGTTAACGAATTGCGGGTTAATCGTATTAACCGATCGATCGTTCGGAACGTCGAAACGAGAGAAAGAATTCCAGATGTGTAGAAACGATGCAAATAGCACGTGTCTCTTATCGGCGAGTTCTAATCCTTTCGAAACGCTGTTCGATCGCTTAGCTTCTTGTAGAAAAGAATGCATTTTCAATTAACACTTATTAAGATTGACAACACTTATTAAGGTTTCTTCTTAATTGAAATGTCTGTAAAATTAGCAATTTTTCGTATGTACATAATAGATATATATATATATATTGTGTGTTTTATCAATAAAATAAATATATCCTGAAAAAAACTATTTTTTCAGTTTTATATTTTTTCCATCCACAAATCTGATACTTTTGTTTAAGAGAACTTTATTATTTATTTATTTATGTGTGTTTGTAATTTTGTATTTTTTTAAATAATTTTTTCTTAAAATTTATACGGAAAATTACATGGAAATGTTTTGTTATACATATGTGTATAAAAATCAAGATATTTTCATTTATAATGTGTTTTAATTAAGAGAAACTAATACTATTTCGAGTCGCCACTAATTAATATCGATTTTATGATGATAAAATGATTTTTAGATATTTCATAATGGTTTTCTTAGTAATTTTTTCTTGCTATATTATCATTACAATATCGAAAGGATTAATAATTGCTCTACGCACTTACTCAACTATTTTTTGTAACTGCCTGCACTCAGCACTTTTATTTATTGTTTTTTTTTTTAATTAACAAACTTACGACTCTCGTCTTCGACTGTTCGATCGTATCGTAGAATGCTTAGCTGGCTCTATATATATATATATGTATATATATATGTGTGTGTATATATATATATATATATTATATGTGTATACCGATATCGTCCCCTTTCTGTATCTCTTGTGTTCGCGAGCAAAAAGAATCTCTCTTGTTTTTCCTGCTCCTATACCCACTTTTTAATATCCTCATATCCTTTACGCTAATGTCTTTACACTTGGTGACAGCGAATGCAAGATATTTGCTCTCGTGGGGATCGCTTTTGCTGGACGAACCGGTAACACGGTCGTTCTTTGTCATCCTAATACTATATTTTTTTTTTTTGCCCTGCGATAGATCCATTCGGAAATAAAGTGTCTCTCTTCGAGAATGCACCGATGTCTGTCATTCTCGGTCTGATATTTTTATCTGATATATTTTTTGTATTAACATTTATTATTTTTTACATTAAACATTTTCAACATTTCTTTTTATTCTTTTATGAATTTATTATTTTATATTAAACATCAATTAATATTATTTTGTTATCTATAATAATTTTTATCTTTTTTGTTTTTAATTTGACGTGATTTTTCTTAGTTTGTTGCCGCAAATTTTTCACGTGATTTTCTATGTTAACGACGCATAATCGCGAAGTGGTTTATCGCAATCAAAGTGTTCAAGCAGGCGTTTAATGGCACAGTGTTCCAAGCGCGTCGTTTAGCGCGTCTCACTTAATTAAACATAGCGACGATTAGAGCGACGCATGGTCTTGGTTTTTTTTAACGCGCGCGCTAAGAAGCATCTCTCGAGAAAGCGAGGTCGATTTATCGCGATCGTTCTCCGGAGAGCGGAGCAAAGATATAAAAAGCCGTTATCGCGATTAAATAAAGACGCTTTATTTCCGAAGCAAAGACCGATCGCAAGTGCAGCCTAGACGTAGCCTATATCCTTCTACAACCTTACTGTTTTCAGCCGACTGCATACGAGCAGAACGGACAATAATGAGATCGAGGAAAGAAAATGGAATAAAAAGAAAATAACGAAGTGAACGTAAAAAAAAAAAAAAAACACATATATATGTGTGCGTGTGTGTGTGTGCGTTCAGATCGAACAGTTAAAAAATAAAGTAAAAAAAATTAATTGAAATAAAAAAAAAAAAATAAAATTATTTGAACAAAATTGTTAAGCGAGTTTGCGATGGAAGTCACGGCAACGACGGCGGACTGCGATTGCAAAATCGAACAATCGATTGAAAAATTCAGAGAATTAGAAAAAAAAAGAAAAAATCACATCAAAGACTGTGACTTCGATCGTGACAACGTCTGGCTTATTTTTTATTTTGATCCTTGACCAGAAAGAATTGCGGCGTTTCACTTTTTTGCGTTTTGCAATAAATAATATCTATTATATTATTAAATCGAACGGGTTGCGAATTGGATTTATGTAATTTATAAGAGAGAGGATTGAATTGAGTCGAACACGCGGAAAACTATCACACGATAAACAGGAATTACACGTAGGTTGAATCGCGAAACTCTTTGTTGCGAGAGACTACATGGGAAAAAAGATCGCTCTGATAATTCGACCTCTGATATAACTCAAGTAAATAATTTCTCTGCGAAAGTGATTCGCAAGCGTGGATTTCTCATCGCTTTTGCGTTCATTTCCCTTCCTTTCTCGACTACGGAAAGAGAGTAATTTCTGCGAGAGATTACGAGAGTTTACCAGGACAATTCCTCTCATTTTGTTAATTGTAATCATTGTACTTCGCGCAAGTTACGTATATATCACAATTCGTATTCACGCGAGAAACAAATTTCGTAATCGTAAACAAGAAGCGATTCCGAGAAAGAGAAAACAAATTGCGCTAACGCTCCTGCGAATGCCGATGGCATAGTTCGAAAGTCAAATGCCATGCTGCCTTTTCCGCGAAGCAATAGGCGCCTCGCCAGGTGAGTCTTGGGTAGGTATATCGATTTATGTCGACAAGAAATGAGGACGCCGAATTTTCTTTTGTTCGAAGTATGCTCAGTAACTAGACTAGAGTTTCGTCGCGTACCTAGTGCTCTAGTAGCGGAATACACATATATGTAGTTCGGCTGAAACTGTGTCAAAAGGAAGTCTGCGGCAGAGCTCCAAGACGGTCTCGTGTAATCTTAATGTCAACGAACGCGATAACACGATTGCGTTATCAACACGATTTCAGCCACATACGTTGACGTGTGTAAACCACATCACCGGTGAATAAAAAATAATCCCGTAAGTATATATATATATATATATATATATACGGGCGAAGTTTTTTGCTTGAATGATTATGTTAAGTGTATAAATAATCGGTGCGCGTTTTTTCGAAGATAAATATTAGTTGTAAAAAATTAGTTTTTTCTTTCAATGATTTTATATTAGATACGAACTGTTTGTAATGCAACATTGTGATGCAAAAACAGAAGAAAAAATATAGAGCGGATAACCTGTATCGGGTTTGAAAAAGTCATATTTCCATTTTCCGGTCAAGATTTCTCTATCTCACTATAAACTTTTGTTTTATTCGTATCAACAACGTAATCAAATGGCGCTACATTGTATATTAGAAAAAAAAAACTTTTTCCACAACAATATAAGATTACAACTTAATTATCTTGAAGCTGTGTTTTCAATTTTTACTCCAACTTTGGTGTTGTAACAATTGCAAGGCGATGCTTTATCCATGATATTTTCCAATGCGTTCGACGAAGACACGAAAGTGCAGCAGTTATTCGCGCTACGCAACGACGTTGGAAGCATTAATTAAATGACTACGCAGGATGGAAAGAATCGATTTACTGCTGAATGATCGAATGTTTCGATTGTACGCGCCGCATATAGTAAAATCATTCTGTCGACATTGCGGCATGTGTTTGTCGTTTATGTCTCTGTTAAGTCACCGACAAAAAAAAAGCACAGACGCCGTAATTACGTGATTAAAATACGCGGTCGCATTTTCCGGGTTTCGATGATGATTCCCGCGAAAAAAAAATTTCGGATTAATTAGAGGCTTTGTAAGCCGAGCTAGTCAAGTTTTCAACGAGATTAGATTTTGCGTGCGTGTGTGAAAACGAACGATTGGAAGTTATTAAAATTCAAACGGAAGACAAAGCGGGTTTCGCGAAAGTAAGAGCGAGGCAAACAAGGTCTCTTCGAATTCACCTAATGGATCCAGGTGAATAGGTGAAGTAATCGATCAACGGTGAGCGGCAGGATGAGTCGATCGACAGTGTCGTGTTGGGAGCTGACCGAGCCCATCGTTTGCAGAGATCGCAAACGAAGAGGAATTCACATTCGCGTTAAAAAAAAAAATCATCTTATTGCTCTTTGATTAGAGATGCGGACAAGAGAGTTTGGGGGAGACATTCGATATGTTGATCCTTTGCGAATTATCTGTGTGTATTAATTACGTATCTTTTTTTATTCGTTCATTCTTGCGAAAATCTTTCACAACATCTCAAAAGTGAATCTCGAGTATTAGATAAGATTCTTGAACGGCAGTAGCCGTTGTGACCAACCGACTTACATTTTCACACGAAACTTTATTACTCATTTTTCCTTGAATTAATCCCTCGAGCGGGATTATTCATTTGCCACGAATTTACGCTCCACATAAGGAAAAAGATCTCTGATTGATTTCCAGGAAGTCGCGCAGCCGTTAGACGACAGGTCGTACGGCACTGACATGATCACGAAAGTGAAAGCCAGGTGTAATGCGCCTAAGCCATGACGGCCAATCGACCTCGAAAACGCGTAACACTCCTGCCGAGAGATATTGCGTGATGCAAAAGGCTAAAAAAAATTGCTGCTGTCTCGCTCTCGCTCGCACGTTTGTGCGACACGCTCGTCGTTGTTGCTATTTCGTTCCTCTCGCTCACATATCGAGATGCAAAATAACACAGTAATCTCACGACGACTACGACGACGAAGACGATGGCTTCTCTTCATTGTGTTCGCGCGGGATAATCATCCGCGACTCGCACACCCGGATGAGAAGGCGACGGTATTGTGATTCGCGTGCACAACCGACTTTCTTGAATCACATCTTCATAAGTTCTCTCTCTCTTTCTCCGGTTTGTTCTTCGCGTTCTTTCTATTCTCATTCGTTTGTAGCAGAAATTTCTTTGATCAAATGATAAGCAGAAGGAAATTAGATGTTGACTTGAGAGAAAGTGTACGGAAGATATATATATATATATATATATATTATATTTTTATGAGTATATGTAGCAATTAAATAAATTGTACGTATAATAAAGATCACTTATGTAAATATGTAATATGCAAAACACGATTCATTTTTACTCTATTTTTTTTTTTTTACACACGTGAGCACATTCCCTTTGTTTGCAATATGTCATCACTGAAACAAATTAAATTGTTATCGTTATTTTGCATTATTGGATGCGCTTCCCACTTTTGCGCGACTGTTACGATGATGAGTCGATCTTGGCTTGGCTCGAGTTAAACTCACCGGATCTCTCTCTAGCAAGTACCGGTACCTCGGTTTATTCCTCGGGAAAAGAGCACCGCAGTTACAGTCAGATTCTCGGCGCTGCAAGAACGAACTCGCAGTTTGTCGCGCATACCCGGCGCGCGTGGTCCGAGATTTGTCGCGCCGTTCTCTTTCCCGGGAGAAAAAGAGATCGAATTGTGCAGTGTGGATTCAGGATCCGATCGAGGATCAATACAGGATTTTAATTTGAGTGTAAATAAGGCCTTGAATATTTTTTTAATCACATTTCTCTCTGCGCTCGTGAATGATTTTTCAATATTTAACGAAGAAGTGCAATCCGAATCTCAATCATTTTGACAATTTATTTTCTCCAAAAAAAACATCATAATAGCTACGATAAATCTATTCACGAATATTGATATCATTTTTTGCAAGTTTGTTTTCTTATAAATGTTTTTACGTGATAATAAATTAAAATTATGTACTGCAATTTTTTGTTTTTTTTTTGCAGTATCGTATATTAATATTGTTTTAAAATCGACGTTCTTCTCTTCAACAATTTTTTGAATTACTATTCTTGCAAGTGAATTTCTCTCAACAAATTGTTTAACAAGTTCTAAAGTAGAGAGACCGACAAGTTCTAAACTAGTACGCCTTTTCGTTCGGTGGAATTTTTGCCGCTCTCCGATCGGCTTCATTTCTCTTAAGGAATGGGACAAGTTTGATCGGTCCATTTTAATACAGTTGCACACACAACGCAGGTTTGCAATTCCGCGAGCTCGTTGAAACTCGCGCGAAAGTACCTGCTCGTTTTGTTTGCGCGAAAAGACAATCGAGATGACAATTCTCTCCGGGGGGAGAGAAAATTGCGCTTTTCTTGTGTGACTTGACAGAAAACCTTTGCCTCATCGTGAATATTTTGTTCTGCAAAGAAGACTGCCGTTAGCTCGTCGTCATACTTTCTACTTGAGACAAATTGTGCGTGCAATTTGAGGGAAATCGACGCGAAATTAGTTGTTGACGCGTGCAATGTTTCGCGGCGACCTGATTTGATCGAGAAACGTAAACAAAAGTTTATACGCGAGTTTATAAACACATCTTAAACATAATATCATCGGTAATAATAGTATTATCAAAGATTATAAATCAAAAATATAATAAATATATTCAACGTAAAAAAAAATAAAAAATAAAAAAAATAAAATTGGTTGATGTTTATAAATGTATCATATATAATATTCCATTAAAAATAAATCGAATAAAATGCAGGGATTTAATTTCAATGTAAAGTAAAACGTGAACATGTAGGATAGGTAACTGGTATGAAATAACATACATATATGTATGAAGCGGCATGAGAGATCGCGCGATTGCTATATCATTTAACGAGTGGAGTACCTATATAAAGCGGCTGAAAAATCAATTGCTTTCTATTTTTCCATTAACCGTGTTACGGGAATATTAGCTATCTGTTAAGTACAGATAATTTATCATGCGCGTACTCCCCGTTCTACTAACTAAACGAAAACTTCTCTCTTCCGAAGAGGAAAGTCAATGACTTTTGTGAGGAATATTTGAATTTTTAAAATAATTTTTTTGCATCTGGATTAAAATCTAAAAGTTTTTTTTATCACACGCACACTTATGTTCTATTTATACGTTTATAATCTTGATTTTTAATTTCAAACTTTAATTGCGCGAACGTTAGATACGACTATATGGAATTATAATGACAGATTTGAACAATCCTATCGACACGGACATCTGTCTATCTAATTCCTGTCATTATATAAGGATGCGCGATAATGTTATTCAAACAAATGCGATTCTCTATGAAAACCGGTTAGTTTTTAAATGGCGACCTTCGAGGATTCCCGTCGATGACAAGTGCGACGGGAGTAAATTATCAGTTCCAAATAAACGCTACGCGTTCTTAACACATCGAAGTTGTGTTTATTTCTCTTGTTAAATAACGATTAGATAATCCGAAATTGTCCGTACCGGACTCCGTACGCACTCCGTACAATATATAAACTCATAAATTTCTACACTTACGAGATTTATATATATTTTACGAGATTTAAATATTTTTCTTCAATAATTTCCTTTAAATTTGTGCGCGATACAACAAATATAGAGAAACGAAGTAAGATCAAATTTACTTTACGCTTTTGATAACGACGACATATCGTTTCGATATTATATTTCTCTCTGTGCTATTTTATAACATGTATTTTACTCTTGAAGACTTCCCAATTTTTATGCGCTGACTCAAGTAGGTACCGTTATTTCTCCACGATCCGTTATGTCATTGAAATAACAAGAGAGCTGTGACACTTGCGAGACATGGAATTATACTCATTCGTTGCTGGATTATAACAAAGCAAAACCTGTTTCCACACACAAAGAAACCATAAATGCATAATCTTTGTTTAAAAAGATTTATCACAATTACGAACAACTCGGTTTTATCTAAAGTTGTAAATTGTATCTTGCAAATTACTTCCATTTTATAAATAAATAAATAAATATTATATACGCACATTATATCATATGTTACATATAACAAGAAAGATCACCTGGAGTATTTTTTTTATCAAAGAAAAGTAACAATGCGGACGTCGTCGATCGTTGTCGCGCTTCTGCTTGTCATACTGGATAACGCGATCGGCAAGCTGCGTGTCGCCTACCAATGGAAGCAAATCGACTATGCATGGGCCAGCAACGACAGCAAGAGACTCTTCCCAGATTACAAACAAGAAGATAACCTGCCTCTAGGTCTAGAAGTGGCCGGCGACCGGATCTTCATCACAGTGCCTAGATGGAGACAGGGAGTTGCCGCTAGTCTTAATTACATTTGGCTCAATGGTGATTAGCTATTTTGTTAAGTAGCATTTTTTTTTAACGCACAGATGATACGAAAAGTTTTCGATCGTCATTTAAGAAGGAAAGATTATATAAAGACTTTTTACTTGAGATTGAAATTCTTCAGCGTGTGTCAACTTTCAGACACGAGCGAATCGCCACCCCTGCACCCCTACCCCTCTTGGGAAGCGCATCAATACGGTGCAGCTGGCGTGCCGGAGATCGTCTCGACATTTCGCATACGCGCCGATCGTTGCAATCGGCTCTGGGTCCTGGACACTGGGCTGACCGACATCCTGGGCGATCCTGAGCAGCAGGTGCCACCAACTCTGATCGTCTACGACCTGACGAACGATCGTATGCTGCGCAAATATGTAATACCAGCCGATCAGAGAACCGGCGACTCTTTGTTCGCCAACATCGCCGTCGAGGACTACTCCTGCGAGGATTCTTACGGTTACCTGGGCGATCTGGGTGGTCCGGGACTCGTCGTATACTCTTGGAGCCTCCAGCAGTCTTGGCTCATCAAGCACCACTCCTTCAATCCGGATCCGATGGTATATAATTGAAAACTATAACAGCGATTTATCTGCCCTATCATCATTTCTCTTCTCTCGATCTCTATTTAAAGTTTTACAAAAATTGTATATATAATTGATCGGAATTAATTATATAAAAAAACTCATTTTTTAAAACACCGGAAACATTGGAAATTTCTCAATTACTCAACGTAATGATTTGAGCTGAGTTTTACGAAACATCATCAATGACGAACTGTCTTTCTCAGGGCGAAGAATTCAAAGTGTCGGGTATATCGTTCCAATGGAAAGATGGTCTCTTTGGATTGGCTCTGGCGCCGACCGGCGACGGCTACAGCACTCTGTATTATCATCCGCTCTCCAGCGGCATGGAGTTTTCGGTCAACACTAGGCTGCTGCGAGATCCTAGGCGTGCCAGTACTGCAGGTGGATTTAAAAGGATTTTTTTTTTTTTGGAAAAAGAGAGACATAATAATTGCCTAATATTATGAATATTTATTATTCTATTAATTTTTTTCGTAAAGAAAAAATCTTGTCTTCAAAAAAATTTTTAAGAAAAATCGCTAGATTTTTGTTTTTCTACCTGAGATTTCTTTTTTGCTCAAAGGATGAAATATCCTATATAAAGTGTTTATTGAAATGTGAATTCGCTTCGCACGTGTTGTAGAAACATCTCCCGAATTCCAAACGTTGGGCTCACGCGGACACAACGGTCAGAGCAGTGTCAGCTTCCTGGACCCGAAGAGCGGAGTTCTCTTCTACGCGCTTACCAACATGAACGCCATCGCCTGTTGGAGACCGCAACAGAAATTTACCATACAACAACAAGATTATGTCTATCAGGACAATGTCACCATGATTTTCCCTAACGATCTCAAGGTATATTTGCGAACGTGTATTGACGATTTATTTACGTTCCGCTTTAGCACAGTAGTAATTTTCTTCTATTTGCTTTTGTATTTCGTAATTCCTCGTTTGCAGATCGATCGAAACGGCAACCTGTGGGTTCTCTCAGATAGACTACCTATTTTCATGTACTCACACTTGGATCTGCAAGATTATAACTTTAGAATACTTGTGGGTTCGGCTCAGGAACTCATCATGAATACAGTTTGCGCGATGAACTCATCTCCAATTTACTCGACAACGATGATGCACGATCATAGAGATCACATGGGTCACATGGATCACACGAGTCACATGAGCACAACACCTCGAATTACCGGAAGATTCAATTCGTCCAGTTCCATTAAAATCGAACCCATTTTCCTAATGATGTTACTATCGTGTCTGATTAAAGCTTTTATGTAGAAATTAAGAATGAAGAATTTATAATAAAACAAAATTATAATTAAAAGTAGAGTAATTAAAGAAACTATGATACATTATTACACATAAAACAAAAATGCGACTACAAGAATAGAAACAATAAGAGAGAAAAAGAGAAAATGTAAAGTATTTTCGTGTTGACATGTTACACTGTGTTCTTTAACACAATAATTTACTTTTGTTATTTTTATCAGAAATAAAAAATAAAAATCAAGTGAAGTAGGAATTAAGTCGAATTATAAATAATTTGTTAGTAGGATAAAAATTTGTTGCTAAACAAAAAAGAAAATAAAAACCAAGTGTACCCCGTTGCTTTGTATGCTTGTGTAATCGTAATTACATTAAAATTTAATTTAATTTAATTTAATTTTGTAATGTTTTTTTCTTATTTAAATTATTTATTTCACTTGAGTTTTATCTCATGAGAAAACGAGAAATATTATAATCTATTGGTACATAGAAATATTATAATTTATTGGTACATAGCTCGATAGCTACCACATGCATAGTACAATCATTTTCCAAATAAAATAACTATTTCCTTTTCTAAGAATCTTTTTCGTTTTGCATATATTATTAATTACTATCTATTTACGCTGGAACTGCCATTATATTTATATATAAATATATATATATATATATACGAATCTCAGATGTGTATAATATTATATCTTGATGAAGAAAAGAACAAATTATATACTTTTAATAAGATTTCTTTTCTTTTTCCCATTCGTGTTGAAATTTTATTAAATAGTTTGGTATTGTAATTAATTATATAAAAAATTTATATTTTTTATGTCAAGTTCTATTATTTTGTTACATATGATTTTATTCCGTTTTAATTTCTATGACATTCTATTTGTTCAAGTGTTCCGCATTATTGTTTTGTAACGCGAATCTTGAATGTTCAAGCGATGCTTAAATAAAGTTTTTTAAGGCGTTGTAAAAACAAACGATTGTTAGTGATGCGTAAAATTAGTATTGCTAAGCTTATGTAAAACGAGCGGAAAATCTTGTCGTATTGACACTTGCAATTTATCTCAGACATATTTTTTCGAAACAAAATTTCCTTGGCAACAAGTGTGTGAAAAATCTCATAACTTATTTGCTCGGCAAATTATGTATTAGATACACGTGCATGCGTCATCGTCGACTTGTATTTGCTTATTGTAAAAACTACATATATGTTTCTTCAACTAACACGAAGACCAAATTGCGACGCATTTATTTCTTTCGCATCCGACAATTTTTTTAAAAGAGAGCAACTAATTTTTTAAATATATTTATAATGAAATAACATTTGATTAAGTTGTTAAGAAAAACAATAAAACATAAAATGTATACGTGTTATGTATAAACGATGAAAAATAAATATACATATAATTAAATAAAAATAATCAAGACGTTTTTTTTTTTTTTTAAATGAAAGTTTTAAATCATTTTAGAAGATAAATTGGATATTATGTATATGTATGAGAAGCAAATCTAGCAGCTCATATTGTCGAATTAAATATTAAGAGGGTACTGGATACCGACTATAGCGACCTGTAAACCGACGTTTCTTAAATCAGATTCTTCGTATTTACTGCATCAAATCCAAAATGCTTCTCCAAAAATAAGTAAATTGTGCTAAGAATGGGCGCTTGTTCTTTGGAATGTCAAAAT
>QVNZ01024584.1:0-28835 GCA_014825645.1 Pseudomyrmex dendroicus | reverse complement strand
CCCTCGAAAAAAAAAAAAAAAAAACCGACGAGGACACACGTCGTCGGGTTGGGTTCACCTCGAAATATCGTCGTATAAACTTTCCCACTGACGACGCGACGACGTACATGTACGCTCCTCTTCATTCTGAAGACGCGACCCGCAGAAATCGGCGACGACCGTAAGGTATGCATATTAATCGCGCGTCCGCGTCTAGGCGTCAAGAGTCGACCTAGATCTTTCCCTTGCTCGCGACAGGAAGGCTCGCGTCGTCGTCACGAGCCTGTTGCGCGATCCGCATCTCTCTCTCTCTCTCTCTTTCTCTCCGATCCAGTTCCTGGCTTGTAATTTTCGTTCGCCAACGACCGGCCGATCGTCGTCGTTGTTTATCCGGGAAAAAGACGCGTGATTATATTCTGATCGTTGATTCCGCCGTCGAGAATTATCTGCAAACAGAGTTTCTGGAACGCGAAGTTCCGGTTGCGAGAGAGCAAACGAGATCACTTCTCTTCAGCGATCACGACTATTCCGATTATCGCCGAGGAATGTACCGGAGATTGTTCTCCACCACGTTTTACAGAATTTTTTACAGTCCATTAAGAAGTTAACAAAATTGACCGGAAAATTTGTTTCGGTCACGGTGGGATTTTTGCTTTTTTTTTTTTCTTTAAACGCTGTTCAATTATTTGCTCGGGAGGAATTTTTTTCGAGAGCGTGCATTCTAGTCTGTGAACCACCCGGTGCAAACCGAGTCATTAGTACTGACACGTAGAAAAACAAACGTGTCGGGCAACTCAATAATCGATTATGGAAACGAGGGATATCGCGCGCCGGTATCTCTCGTATTAGTTGAGGAAAGCGCGAGAAGACGGCGAGGAGGGAGTGAAGAAACGCGCGTCATTTTCCTTTTCTCTAACAAGTCCCGGATGTGCTTCACGTTTCACTTGGTGGCTCTCTCGGAGCAGCCGCCGCCGCCGTTCGATGCAATTATAATCGCGTTGTTTCCCGAATGCGATCTCATCAAACTTCGACGATAGACATTTCGTTCCTCTCTAAAACGAAAATATCTTTTCACTTCGTAACACGAGGTATAGACTGCAGTAGTTTCATCGCGCGGATGATCGCTCCTGATGACGATATTTCGTCGTTACACGTCACGCAACACCGAGAGTATTCGCGCGCGTATTTCGTACGGCGCATCATCGCCGACGTTACTTTTACTCACACACGTCACGGCGATTGCGAATTTACATCTCTATCACGTCTCGCGTCCTATTAACACTAGAAAGCTAGTTAAAGACGTCGTTTTATTTTCGCAATTGAGTCATTTGCCTATGTATCGTGTCAATTTAAATGCTTGAAGTTTCGAAAATTGCACAATATGTGTCAAAAGTCCGTCTGATATATTATCATGTTGCGTTCTTTGCGAACAATCGAGAGTGAACTATCTGTTTATGAAATCAGTCGCGAAAGTTACCGAGTCGAGTGATCGAAGTGCGATTGCATATTTTTTCGCGCGCATCTCAAATACGTGTCAAGTACGTGGCTCGACACCTCGGTATGCTCGTAACAATTATTACGAACGAACAAACATTCCGGCGCCGTAAACACAATCTCGTATTAATGCGCATTTTCCAATTGCGACCGCACATTTGTTTAAATAATAAAGCCAAGAACAACAAGCGATCATACAATGAACGCTAATTAATCACATTGTGTCCGAAATGTAATTACATTAAATACAACTGTCCGACTGTTTTCCGCGATCGGCCTCACACCCTCGTACGTATACTTTGTATAATTCGCGAGATGACGTCACTCGGGTATTAAATTAATTTTGCTGTGTCATTTGGCATATTGTCCACGTGATGATATCTGTCGAACGTTATCATCGTGTAAAATTAGATTGAACTTTCTGATCAAATCCCTTCAAGCGCAAGACATTAGCAAAATAAAAATAAAAATTGAACAAATGAACAACAGAGAGAAAAAAGAGCAGGAAAAATATTATTTTCAATCTTTGAACTCTTTAACGTTTTTAATTATAATAGCTTCTCATTTAAAGTGCGATTCTTCATGGAGTAATATGCAATAACCGATTCGGCGTGTTTTTAAAAAGTGAGAGTATACTCGGGAGACACGATGTGCGAAAATCCAAACCACTCGGCAGATCTTGCAACAGCATGTACAGTCAGTTGCATCTGTCGAATGATATTCGTTACAACCGGACAAGAAAAACAACGCACGCACGCACGCAAGAAAACTGAAAGTTAATTAGGATGATTTGCGCGCGCAAACAATTAGAAGTATCCTGCGCTCGTTATCAGATCGCGCGCAACGCGATCCTCCTACGCAAGATCGCGATTTCTCGCGCGCGATGTGTCACGCGTTCTCCCGCGTCTCTTCCATTTTTGTCAGTAAACTCGTGCTCTTTTTTTTTTTTTTTTCAGTAAATTCACAATTAAATAGTGTCGCAATTAAATTGTTTCTTCTAGCGAATACAACATCGCGCATTTAAATATCGCTATTTTAATTTTCGCGCGAATGTTCGCAAACGGGGAGAATTCTAACATTCTAAAGCGTAAACTTATTCCGCGGCAAGTGCGATCTTCATTTGTGTAACACGTCATTGTCGGGAGTTGAACAAGTTGGGACATTCGGTAATCGATGTCAAGTAGGGGAGGGCGACACGTCATGTAATAATCTCATTTGCATGAATTACACATAAACCGTGACGTATCGTCATCGATCTATGTAACATCCACCGCAGGAGAGTTTAGTCTATTTGATCAGGAAGTTCTCTCCGAAATGTGTAATATCACCGTGTTCCGTGTGTAGCACTCGGTCTCCGGTTACAAGTTAAACTGCCATCAAGTTTTGACGCGACACAAATGTATATATATATGTTCCGATTTACGGTGAATCAAGAGTTCGCGTGCACGGAACTTGACGGCTATTCAGAATTAGTTTACCAAATTGCGGAAATTAACTTCCCCAAGTCCATATATAAATCTAGAACATATTGCTGAATTCACAGTCGTAATCCGCCTATTAAACGCAGACCGTCAACTCGATAGAAGTAGAACAATAATATATGTAACAAATTAATAACGTATTTATAATAACAATAATTCTAATAATATATTATTTGTATATTGTAATACGTTACGAATATATTATTTGTCTTAACAATATGTTTATTCAATAATATATATTATAATATTATTGTAATATAAATGCAATAAATTATATAAACAATATTTATTATAATATATATTATATATGTATACATATTTTTTTTTTCTCAGAAGAGGGCCGTGTGTAAGATTTGTACAATTTATATACATCGTAAGAAAGAATTCTCCTCGCTCGCGACAAAAAGATACCAATCGGTTATCTAACACTCGCGTTGCCCGATCAGCAGCATTGCTGACTCGCGTCTTATCGAATTACACTCGTTTGATATTTGCGTTATCTTACGTGCACGCGCGCCGTAAGACACGTAAGAAACAACACGTCCCCTTTCACTTTTCTATAACAAGCAACAAAACTTTCCGGTAACGAGCAACGTTAACATTAAAGCTCGTTTGTGTATCATTTTACCGGGTATCTGTCGCGCGTGTTACAACATTTTACAGTGAAAGTATCCTATTTGAGAGAGAAACGCGAGCTCCTTATCTTGTATAGCTGACCCCTGAGGTCCTCCGCATAGTTCACGAAATCTTATCGTCGTCAGGTTTGCAATCTGTTATTTGCTCGTTAACGCATTCATCTCCCCGCCGTGTAACTCGATATTATATACACGTGCTCACGGGAAGGTCCTCGCAAAACGGGAATGTCCTCCTCGCATTGTTCCCGTGACTTTTTTTTCCTCGGGCATTGTTACGTCATCGCTAATGAGCCGCCCTTTATGTAATTAGAGCGGGCGAACAATCGCCCAGAAGTACGTTAGCGGGACGTTAAACAGAGTAATAAGAATTACATTGTGCTGCGCGCGCAAAGACAAATTAGTTTTATTCAACACGAAGATAATACAGTCGCGCTTTTAGTTTTGTCGAAACATTTCGTCGAAGTTTCGTGTCTCTCGCTCTCGTTCCGGAAGATAAGAAGTTTGAGATCCCTTTTACGAACGGTGAAAGAAACTTGAGTTTAAATTCTCGGATATTTTTGGACGCGCTCCCTCGACCGATAGTAAGCTCCGGCGCTTAATCGCGCGCTTTCAAATTTTTGATTGCAGGGAGCCGTTGCGAGAACCTCGGCGCGCGAAGGTTTAATTACTTCATCTATTACAGTCTCATTAATCTTCCATCTGTTCTGACAAACGAGTGTGCGGGATACCGTGCATGGGCGCCGCCATGCGCGACGAGTGAGATACCGTTATCTCAAATAAAACATCGAACGCTGCTCGTCATTGTTACAACGAAGATTCTTCCCCCCTCTCTTTCTCTCTCTCTCTCTCCTTCTCTTCCACGGATCCATACACGTGAGGTGATCTTGGGAAATCTCGTCTCTTCAAACTCATCGTTGCGACACCCGAGCCGGGCGCCTATATCGCTCGTTTTGCACGCGTGCACGCGAAAATACAGATTTCTCGCGCGCACAAGAGAGAAAGAGACGACGGTTGTTCGAAGAGCGACCGGTCGCACAATAGGTTCAGGCGGATTTCATCGTCGTATAAAAACAGCGCAACGCGGCTCCTCGGCCATTACGCGCGTCCAATTTATCTTTTCCCGTGTCATCATACTTAACCACCGGCCAGTTTATCTTTTCCGGAGAGCAATCCGGAAGCGGGTGTTTTGCAAGAGCCTTATCTCTTGGTACACGCTTGAACTCTTATTGATGTTTTACTAATATCACCGAGTAAAGAGTTTTCTCTCGCTGCAATTATATTTTTCCACACACACACCGAAAATCCGGTACGGTGATTTTTTTTTTTTTTTTTTAACGCCGCAAAAGAATCGAATGTACAAAAGCGCCCTGTCATCGTTGGTAATTGCGGGGTTTTCGCAAAAATCGAATCAAATCACACAACAGCTCGAACCGCAGTTGCAATCAGCGCAGATTAACACGTAACTCTTATTCGTCCATCATAACCGCATAATAACGTCATCTCTCCTCTCCCGCTCTCATATAACACAGAAGGTGTTTTACTTATTCCCGGCGCTTGCTCTGTGCGCGTTAAACGCGAGTTCAGAGTTTTTTTGCGCGGCTCTCAAGTAATTGTCAATTAATGCGTGGGTCCCGCTTCCACCTCGAGCGCCAAGTGGAAAGCGAAAGGCCAGAGCGAACCAGAGCGTAACCCTTTCGTGAGATCGGGCACGTTTATTCGCGAGAAAAATGAAGCACGGCCTCTCTGAAATGCTATCGTGCACTGACCCGCGCAACGCGCGCACTCAGTCCGGACCGGCTGCTGGCCTACCGGTTTCTCGCTGTTGGCGCGAAAAATCGAGACATTTATCACGAGAACGTTTATATTACGTTTGTAGCGAAACCGTGAGTTTTTGAAATATTTAATCTGTTCGCGCGTACACGCATACGCACTATATAGACATATATATCTTTGAAAAGAGAAATGAAAGGAAAAAACAAGTTTTATTTACGCAACTGATTGCATCAAAGTCACGAGACATCTTTGAAAATCGTCTTATAGAGTTTTAAATAATTTTCACAAGAAAGCAGAGAGTCATTAGGTTCACGATTTTGATAGTTTTAATAGCGTTAATACATGCACACAGTTTTTGTTGAGGATCAATTTATGTGACAACTTTGTGAAAATTGTTCTCTCTCATAGTTAAAAAAAAAAATAATTATATACATCTTAAAAGTGTAAAAATTGCAAGTTTCAAGTTTTTTTAAATCTCTTCTTGCGGACTGACTTCACATGTACGTGCGTGAACAAAACGAAGTAAAACATCAGAAAATTTAGCAATTTAGAACACAACTCGGTGAAATAGTAGAGAGCTAGAATTGAGAGTTTCTTTAATAGTTTTTCCTTCCACCGGTAATTGGAAGAAAAATGAGAAAGGAACGAAACTCTACCATTGAACTCTACCATTTACCGAGCCATGTATCCATCCTATAGGAGATATATGTGTGTATATATGTGTGTGTGTGTGTGTATGTGAGCGCGCGCTCCGAGTTAACACACTACGGCTGGGAATCTCTTTTTCCGGTGGACGATATTAAACGCGATTTAGCTCTGCTTTGAAAGCGAGCACCCACGGCACTCCATTGGTGGATAAATATCATGTCATACAGGCGCGTCCCTTCGGATCTTTGTTAAAGAGACGCGCGCGCATAAAGCAAATTTCAATCCATTAATGTTAAAAGGCTACTCTTGCGCGTCACGCTTTTTGCCGGTATAATGCACTTGCATCGTTTGAGCTGCGGAGCAGCATGGCATTCGCCATAGAGTGGCATTCCGTAAGCATTTATTGGCGCGCTCTCGATGCCCGGGCGTGGACGCGTGGGATTGTGGGAAGAAACATCCGTGAGAAATAAATTGATAATGGCAATAAAAGTCATCGAAGTTGCTTTGTGCAACGTTTCTCACATATATAAAGAGCAATTCACAAACGCAGCTGCTTCGAATTGCGAAAGATCATGGAAAGTGCATTCCGCAGGCGTTTGGAAATCGATTTTAACGCGCGCTGCGCGTCAAGGTCGCTCGATTTAGGTGAGAAAATTAGCATAGAGATAAAAAGCTAACTGTTGTCCCAAATACTTCGAGAATAAGGAAACGATGGAAGAAGATTTTTTTTTTTTTTCACACAAACAAATTGTATTCAAGTTGTATGGTCGAGGCGTGAGATGCGCGATTCAAACGAATTATCGAATTAAATTGCAATCGCGTTCTGTGATTACGTTTCTCTCTTACAAATAAATTTGTTTTAAGTACATTCTGAAGAGTGGATCCTATTGGAGTATTTTTCTTACGAAGAAAGTAGGAGGCAATTTTTTTTTATGTATGAATATCCCTCTCTCGTATGCAGCAATCGCGGAAAATATACTTTCGCGGAGAAATCAGCAGCAACATGTTTTCGCGAATTTCCTCGCATTTCAGATTTTAATCGGATTCCGCGCGGAATGGTGAAAAAAAAATCATTCTTGCTAAATATATATGTGCTCTCTCTCGTATATAGATATATATAAATAAATATAAAAATTCCATTTAACTAACGCGGATAATTTCTCTCGTGCAATTTCGATTTCTCGCGCAATTGTTGATTTCACACGCAGTTTGCCGAACCGTATAACGATTGCGCTCTGTCGCTCATCATACATTCCGCCGTATATTTTTCAGAAAATCTCGGTTCACATTATCTCACAGATTTTTCTTCCCAAACAGTCGCGAAACACGGGAAATATCTTTCCGACGTTTTATTTGATTATGCAAAACAGTCCGGAAAATGGACTTCTTTTGCTTCCTCGTTCGCAACTTCTCCCGATTATATATACGGATTGAACGTAAGAGACAATTGACAACAAAAAAATGAGGACCGCACTCGCACAGCATTCCGATTTATATAAAAGCCCAAACTATATTCATCATGCCCGGCCGCTAGATGCATCAATTCCTTCGAGAGAGACTCGAGGGAGAAAGGGTAACGTTTATAATTAATTCATCCGGAAACCGGCTTGAAATTTAAATGCAACTACCGGGCTTTATCGATTTCTGTGTTGCCGCAACCCCCCATCTCTCTCTGGAGGTGGCAGCACCAAACGCGTGACGTGATACTCTTTTCGCGAGCAAGCGCGATCATGATCGCGCGACCGACTTGTTTGCATTTCGAACGTCTGTGTGTAACACATCTGTCTTCTAAATAAAACAAAAAAAAAAAGAGGAACACCGAAACACGCGCGCGCGCACGTAGTTTTAAATATGGAGTTGGCGAGGAATACGAAACTTCCGAAAAATTTTATTCCGAAATTCAAAACACAGTAAAACACGTTATTTATCTCGTACACGAGAAGAGCAGCAGTCGGTACGTTATTTTTATTATGGAATCCCGAGCAAAATATCCCACGTTATACAATATGCTACGGTTGATAATTCAAACAACAAGTCGTAAATAAAAAAAATTAAAAAATTATTTTCTGGTTTTTTTTGACAAATATTTTTTATTGATATAGACACTATCAGACATAATTTTCGTCAGCCAACCTATCAGTTGTCAGGGAAACAGAATTGATCATCATTAATGTTATTAACTAATAGAAGTCTTGGTATTTCCTCTTTCACACTCTCGTGCGGATTTAGAGTATGTCATGAGGCATCTACAATTTTAAGTGGGCTGCGAACCACCACGTAAGCACGTAAGCACTTCTATTTTAGAGAAAACTCATGACAGATAAACACTTCGATGAGAGGAAGTGAGAGAGCGACTTGTAAAACTTCAAACCGACTCAGCCGGATTTGAACCTTGGATCTCTCGATTACTAGTCTCGCACGAACCGACGACACGAGCCGCTTCGTAAATGTCACGCAATAATTTGTATTAAACCTGTCGCGAATTTGAGGAATGTCATTCGATACAGCGCGGAAATATTCAGCGGGAATTGCGCGTGTGAAATACGACCCCGCGCATTGATTCCGCGCGCGGGTACACGAATATTTGCGCGATGATTATGCGAGATAAAAGAAATATATGTATATATCGGTTTTGTCCAATTTTCGTGCGGCCGAGCGCAGGATCGCGTATCGCTTAAGCTTCATAATTAACCGTCGAAATCGACGATGGGCGCCAACCAATTGAATTGAACTCGTTGCGGGACTAATTTCTAGAGTTCGGATTATTTAATGCTATATCGATTAAATAAAATTTTGATCGAGTGAGAGTAGCGTGTTCGCGTGAAACGCATCACTAAATCTTGCTTGTTCTCTCAGCCTCATAACGAAAGATTTTCCTTCGTATGATAATAAAAAAAAAAAAAAAAAAGAAAGAAAAAGGAATACTTACGCAGAACCCAACAATTTGCACATCTCCCGTACGCTTAATAAATGAAGAGAAAGTGGCGTGTATCTCTCTTTGCATCGCAAATTTTTTTCGCCCGGCTTTTACTATTTTACATAATACGATTGTTTCTCTTTTTTGTTTTCATTTTGTTTTTTAGATTTACGAAACAAAGTTGCGAGAAAGCGCCGAATATCACTCGCTGTCGCTTCTCGTCTGCAATTTTCGTCATTTATTTCGTTTATATACGCGCGTTTCCATCCATTATATACGGTTTATATACGGTATATACATTAAATATGCGGCAAGTTGCGAAAAGTTTAGCGGCGTCGTAAACAACACAACCGTATCTCTAAATTTACATTGCGATTTTCATAATCCTGCGCGTTTTCATCCATTACGTCAAACATTGCGCTAATAACGAAATGGTTAGCAATTCAACTGTTACTCTCATGAATATTAAGAACTTCATAATATTCCGATTCGAGAACCGCGCGCGGTTGTTTCGTCGCGAAACTTTTACGCTTGCTAATAAAAAACTGTGTCGCGCTACACAATCGACACCGACCGGAAAGTCGTTTAGAAAAAAATCTTTGCAAGATCTGGCGGCTATTTACACGAAAGCGCCGTTTGTATTTTTTTTTTTTTTGATACACAAAAGATGTCCGCGTGTTATTACGACAAACGCGATCGTAAAAAAAAGAGAAATTCTCCCTCCTTCGTGGATTTCGCTATTACCGCGATTTAAAAATGAGAAAACAGCACGGAAACCAACCGCGAGATTATGATAGATGCACGACGCTTTCTATCCTTCCTTTCTCCGCGCACGATACGTTGTGCACTTTTCTCTCGTGCTCGTGTTTTAATAGTTAATTCACCTTGATGCGGGATGAAGTATGAGGCGCCGGTTGTTCTACTTATATCTCAGATGCGTTGATTAGGCGCCATTTTTCGAAGCGAAGCTCTGCATCGCGCGGAAAGAAGAGGAAAAGTTTTTCTTTTCAAGTTCGATACTTTTTTTTCATTAAACATTCTATTATTTAACTCGTATAACATAGTAGTTTTTCGAACAAGTTTTGTGTACAATTATTGTTTAACGAACAATTTGGATTCTCTGTTGCAGCAATTACCGGATAAATGATCTCATGGTCTGCCACGATGCCGTCGGTGCTACTAATAAATTGTAAGTAGACGTGCTGTTTGTACAAATCGCAGCAGCATTTCTAATGCTGGCTAATCAAACGCAACAAAGCGAGTTCAATGTGTGTGTATTTATTTACACAGGTATTCTAACAACGTGGTGGTTTCTTAGAATATCCTGCAATAATAATTTATTATAACGATATGTAATTTATTATAATTTTTAATATATAATTTATTATTGTTAGATATATGAGAATGTCTCTCCTCATTAATGAACTATTTTGCGATAAAATGGGGCGTGCAAATTCACTTTCTTTCAATTTGACGTTCCATTGTCCAAGACCTTTAACGTCTAAATATTAGAAAGTTGCGACAAATCATCTTCGAAATCGCTCGTAGCGAAAAATTGTCTCTGGATTCGGAGAACGCGTCGTTGAAATAATAACGCGCTCTCTGCTCTCGTGCATTTGATGCTTTATTGACGCAATTTTATTGTTGCGTAATTTCACGCCGGACTCTCTCCGTTTTCGTGATTTCGTCTGACATTTTGCACGACTTTATACTCTCGGAAACGCACGCAAGGATTTCGATTTACTGCCCCCCGAGAACCTGAATAACTCAGAGAGTCACACCGGAAAATAGTATTCGCTGTATCTAAGGCCTATTCCGTTTATTTTACGAGCGCCCATAAAAGACGCGTTCAACTATCCGTTTTGGAGGAACATTCCGGGCGAAATCCCAGAGATTTTGATGTTTACCCCGCGCGCTATTAAGGAATCTCGACGCGCGTGTCGAGTTAAATTTCATAATTTAACGGGCTTAGAAAGTTATTCGGAAAACATTGTTCCCGGAGAATCGCGCGCACTTATTTTCTGATTACCGCGACTTAAGCTCGCGACGACGGCGACGGCGCGAGGGGAATAATGGTCTCACTTACAATTTTCTCGGACCTCTATCGCGGCGAAACTGGAACAGGAACCATTCCATTAACCTCTTCAGGAAGTTCGAGTCTCGCGTTACCGTAGAGTTGTCGTCGTTTTAGCGCAAACGAAAGTTGTTTGATGTATATAGAAAACGCACACACACATACGAGAGATCTTTACTCTCAAGACTCTATGTAACAAGTTTTCGCAATATGTGCGCGCTTGGGATGAATTAAAACTAAAGTTATAAATTGCGCGCGCGTGTCTAGAATAAATAAGAAAATACATCCGAGAAATTTATTGATCGAATTTTGTACAAGTTTTCTCCATCAGGGAATAAAAAGCCACAAATTTACTCTTCAGCCATCGACACGATCGTCGATGATCGCAAACGGATGGCGGCCCCTGACCAATTCCTACGAGGAAACGATCGGCACGAACGTCTCGCCGTCGAGTCACCTGGAGAAAAACGTTCAGGTGCATCCGGTTCTGAGCAAGTTCCAGGAGCACATGGCGGCCTCGGAGAAACTGAAACCGCCGCGAAAGGGCAAACCGCCGATTCACGAATACAGTCCGCCGAGCATACTCGGCAGTTTTTCGTTGTTCGGGCACGCGGCGACGAAGGCGCGCGGCGAAACCAAGACGTCGAGCAAGCACGTGGCCACAGAAACCAGAGAGTACACGTTTCTGATACCGCCTCCGAAGGACGCGTATCGCTTCGAGCTGAACCAACATCGGAAACCGATCTTGCGCGACAGCAACAGTTTTCTCAGACAACCGCAATACGTCCCGACGCACGAGGACATCATTCAGCAGCCGTCGGACACGGTGCGAGCGGGAACTTACTTCATCAAGAATTACGCGTCCAGCACGAATCGTCCGTATGTGCCGCCGTTCGCGATGCCGCAGTCTCTGCAACCCCCGCGCCATCAGGCGAAGCCGTTCGAGTCGCTGAAGGTTTCGAACAACAACGTGAAACCGTACTTCCAGCCGCCCGGCGCGCAAGCTCCGGGCGATTTCGGCAAGCAGAGGATCGGCAACGACGCCTACACCGACCGATTCCAGCAGCCGCAGTCGCACAGCGCGCAGATCCTGAACTCGGCGAACAGCGGGAACTTCTACAGTCAGGTGAATCATCCGGGTCACTTCAAGTCCACCTACGAGAGAGATCCCGCTTTCCTCGTGCACGAGAGTCACGAGATCAGCTACGTGACGCCGTCCGATTCGTACAACGCGTACAACTTCCGACCCTCGTTGCCGTACGAGACTCTATTGCCACCCGCGGTTTACACGTCCTCGTCGACGCCACCCACCACCGCGGTCACGGCGCGCAATCCCAGCAAATATGATCAGAACGAGGCCATTGTGGAAGACTACAATAAGCGTCCGGATCCGAGCACTCGGAACAAACAGGAAAAAGGCGCTCGCACGGAAACGCCCAATTCCAGAACGACGAGCACTTACTACGTGTCCGAGCATCAGGATCTCACGCCGCCGACGTGGAAGAGCAAATACACTTCCGACATCAATGAAGTGCTGCCGCGTGAGAATCCGCCGAGCAAATTCAACCAAGACGTCGCGAACCAGCCGACGGCGATACCGGATTACGAAACGCCCGAGACTATCTCGTTGAAACACTTCAACGAGCAACAGTTCCTGCTGCAGCAACAGCTGCTGCAGCGCGATCGCGAGAGACTGGCTGAGCAGGAACGTCAGCAGAAACTGGAGGTCGAGCGGCAGCAGCAGGAGGAGCTGAAGAAACGGCAGGAAGAACTGAATCAGCTTCTGCAGCAGGAGAAGGAGGAAGAAGAGGCGGCCAGACTGGCCGCGGAATCCGCCAAGAATCAGTCTCAGGAACTCGTCAAGATCTCGGGCGAGATGCCGTACACGATTCAACTGGCGCAATTCGAGCCGCAAGTCACCACGGCTGTTAACGTCCCGGTGTCGCAGCCGGATATTTATAACCTCGAGCAACTGAGACTTCAACCTCAGGTTTATATAAAAATAATTTACTCTATAATTTATTGCAAGTTTAAATGATGAATGAAACGAACACACGCGCGAAGTAACGATGACGAATAGTCGCAAGACCAATCTCAATTTACAAAATATTTCTTTCGCAAGAAAAAACTTCAACGTATCAATTATTTCTCGCGCGTTAAAATAATTTTTTCAACGATCGATCAAACTGATAAATATTTATTGAATTGTTTAATTGGAAAAACTTGTAATCGATTTGCTCTTTTGTTGTATAATTATCGTCGATTTCTACGATCGAGTGACCGGGATTTGAAAACGTTTTGTTGTAGATATCTCAGAACCCGGAGGACCACGTGAGCCACAATTACCAATATCAGCAAAACTACCAGAACGAGTACCAGGAGCAACAGGTCGATTATCGCGAGCCGCAAGTCGAGACGAGGCCGTATCGTCCGCAGAAACCGTCTTCGCGCGAACCGCAACGTCGCAAGAAACCTACGACCGTCGCGTACGCCGACGTCTCGCCGACGGAGCCGCCGAGTCAGTCGCCGGAGACCTTCGTTCCGTCTTCGTTCGGTCTTCACGCGGAGGAGGTGCCGATTCAGACGACGGTAGCGCCCGAGACGCAAACTTTGCCGGCGACGCAGAAACTCAGAACTCGCCGTCCGGGCGCGCCGGCTCGACGAAGAAAGCCGTCGACGACCACGACGCAGGAGCCGCCCGTCGCGTCGTCCCACGGCGTTGAAGACGTGGATTTCCTCAAGTACAACCGAGAGGAAGCGCAGAGCCAATACGACTCGCGAAGAAGACGAATAAAGCCCACTCAGGCGAGCTACAACGACAACGCGGAGAAGCGAGGAAACAGGAAACGACCCGGTCATCGAACCCGAGTGAGCCACGAGGAGCCCTTCGACGCGCAGGTCGTCACGGAGAACGCGCACATCTCGCAAAACTCCCAAACGACGGAGTCCGCGCCGAGTTACATCGAGGAACAGAACAATCAGTTCGCGACGAATCAGCCGAGCGTGTACGGAACGAGTCACGTGAGGGAGCAGTACCCGACGAGCGAGCTTAATCAGTATTATGATTACTCGTCGCAGCAGAGCGAGGGACATCGCGAGAGTTATCGCGAGGATCACGAGGAGAACGGCACCGTGGCGCCGGTGGAATACTTGACGGAAATCAACCGTGACAAGGTCGAGGATTACGGCGGCGTGGTCGATACTCGTCAGCAGAACGCCAACGTTGTCACCAGCATACCGCTTGAGGACCTGTACGTGAAGACCGACGGGAATTACTACGATCGCGCGACCACAACAGCGCCTACGACCACGACTACAGAGACAACAACCACCACAAACACACCGTCACCGACTACGGAGACCGCTCAGGTTATCTCCTCCACGTTGCGATCCCACAAAATCGGCCGACCGTTGAGATACGGCAACGCCACGAGACCGCGCTTCAGCATCAAGGATTACAAGAGTCGATTGGATTACAAGAGCAGATTATCTCAAGCCTCGACAACGGAGTCCGCGCCGACGACCTCCGGCGAAGCTTCGACGCGAAATCCCCATCTCAAGCAGAGAGGCTCGTCGAGCGCGAAGAATCAACAGCAACAGATCCAATCGGGCGATAACGTGAGAGAGACCACGGGTAGATACAAGTACGTCTCCAGAGTGAATTATCGAACCACCACGTCGTCACCTGTCGCGAGGGATCACGAACGATTCTCGGACGAGGGCGCGGCCTCGACGACCGAGAAGAGCAACAGGTTCGTGCCGAAAAAACGACCGATCAGCAGCAACGTCTATCGAAGCAGAATCGCGTCCACCACGTCCAGTCCCGCTCGATCTCAAGCTAACGGCGACGCGCAGGGCTCGGCGCAGGCCAACGCCAGGCAGAACTCGGCGCGGCCGGAAAACGTGTACTCGTCGTCGATACGGAGACGACCGGTTATGAAGAGCAGACTGTCGCACAAGGAGGTGTCCACGGCGTATCCGGACAGCAAGCGGCAGGAAGAGCCCACGGAAATGGCCGCCGAGGAAACCAGTTTCTACTCGGCCGTGACGACCGCGGCCTCGTCGACCGCTCGTCTAGTGGGCAACGAGATCGGGGAGACGAACGATTTTCCGGTGAAACTCGGCGCGCAGGAGAGCAAAAACGAGAGCCCGATGGAGAAAACCGCTTCTCAAAGAGACGAAGAGAAGATCGAGGCGGCGCCGATCGATGCGACGACCGCTACGATCGATAGCTCCGATCGCGAGCTGATCTCCAACGACGCGCTCGCGCATCGAGTCGAGAAGCCGGAAGTTCCCGGCGAAGAAACTAAGACGGCGAACGCGTCCCGTGAGAAAGAACCGGAAACTGCTACGGAGACGGCGACGAAGTTCGAGTTGCCTCCCGACGAGGAGGAACTGCTCGCCAAGCGGTCGCAGAGCGTGGCGGATCTGACGAGTTCCGCATCCGCGCTCTACGACAAGCCCGGTATGTTCAAGGCGGTCTCGCCTGAGAGCAGAGTCGTTTCCTCGCACTTCAAGATCAGCACGGACGAGCCGACGTTGCCCATCGAGGCCTTCTTCGAGGAACTGTCGAAGAAGAATTGACGACGTCAAACGCGACTGGGGAAAGGGGAGGGACAGATTGTTGTGCAGAGAATCTCACGCGATCGATAATTCCAGCTTACACGAGCAATGCAAAGATCGCGAAGGAGAAACTGTGAGAATTTCCTTCGATAAGTGTGTGAAAGCGCGAGACATTCGAGATATTTCCGACGATATGCAATATTTCGCGTAGGAATCTATGTTTGAAATGTAAAAAACCAGAAAAAACTATACACAAAACAAAATTACATCCGAAAAGACGACAGGCTTTCTCGAAGCGTCGCATTGCCGCGTTCTCGTCCCGAAAACGTTAAATAAAAAGAAAAACACTTTGAGAGAACAAGAAGAAGAAGAAGAGAGAGAGACGTGCATGTTACGTATTACGTATACCGTAGCAGTTTTTTTACAAAGTACTTAATTCTAAATTATCGTCACACATCGCATCCACACGATTATCATCATTTCGTATTCCGCGCTCGCTCGTTGTAGATAAACTTATTATTAAAGAGAGAAAGAAAAGAATTTTTTAACGATGTTTGATTTTTTTTTTGGTTTTTTTTTTTTAAGAGTCGTTATACCAAAAACGCCGAGTCTTACGAAAAAGCGTTGCTGCTCGATGAAACTGTTGGGAAAAGCAGTCACGTTTTTTCTCGTACTCGCGAAAGAAGCTCGGCAGGACATTACGTACACGTGCAATATCTGTAGAAAAAGCGAACCACTCGACCTGTTCACGTCCCGTGATAATATTCTTCGTTGGTTTTCGCGTCGTTACGCTAGATTATTCGCAAATAAAGGAAAAAAAATACAAATTTTTACACATAACGCGTACAATGGCACATGTAATAATTAGGGTGGAATCATCGAGAAATCATATCATTATATTTATTTAAAGTATGCGCGAGATCATATCCTCTCTAATATCCATATCTCATCGTTACCTTTCACGACACATTGAGATGTAAGAGAAAATTAATATAAATAAGAGCTCTTTTAAAAAAACAGATACTGTAAATAGAAATACGTAGAACGCGCGTGTACAGAAGTATTTTTCATTATTAAACGCATAGCTCTGGGAGCGCGCAAAAACTAAAAATGTTGCTTTAACGAAGGTTTGTTTTGTCGGAAAAACATTATTTTTTTTTTTTTTTTAGAATCAAATTAGTCCGAAAACGCGATAATAATCATTAAAAATATAAATAGCGGGTATAAAAAATTCTGCGTTACAATTTTTATGGTAGATTTAAACGCGTTTTTTTTCCGAAACATTAATTAAAAATTATTTAAACAAAGCTATTACATTACGAATTTATTACATCGCTCGGCGTGTTCTTTTATTAGCATTTATATATACATTTATGTATCTCGATATTTTTATATTTGATTATATAATTTAATATTATATAATCGATATGTTCATCATAGTTTTACGTTATTTATATGTATTCGACAATGATTATATGTATATTGTAAATAAATATATGTACGAATTAAATAAATTATAATTAGTGTATATTAAAAGAGTTCTTAATTAAAATTTAAACTTAAAATCTAGTTTAATTGGATTAATATAATATTGTAGAGAAGAGAGATTGTAGAGAAAATTAAAAACTACTACACTATTTATAAACTATAAAGGATCGAGAGAAAGAGAGACACAGAGTTAATAGGAAATAACGTCACTCTAAACATCATATACAATCATTTGATTTAATAATTTGCTCAATATCCTTTCAACACTATATTTGAGTTACGGCAAATGATTACATGTATTTAATATTATTAATATAATCGTGAACAAGTAAAATACTATTTCGCGAAATAGCAACGCAAACTCTCCTCTAAAGTACTAGAGAGATCTCTTTTTGAAAATTCTAAAGAGACATACACACTGGAGAATTGGCGAAGTGTACTTCTCGTACGGCAAGTATGACTATTCTCAAATTTTCTTGCGACGGATTGTGCAACATTGACTCTTCTTTTACCTTCATCCCGCGTATTCGCAAATCAGAATCATTTTTATTTCTTAACAAAGCAGTGTTTGAGTATATATATATATATACCAATAGCAAAGGATGGTAATGCAGCACAATTTTTGTACTCGCAATTTCGTACATACTGTACAATTTTTTCAACGACGAAAAAACGATCGAATCAATCGCTACACGACGACTAGCATTCTACAATCTCGACATAACGATGTTATAATTATAGCAAAAACGAGACAGTATTTTACCCGTCTCGATATTTCTTAGTAGTAATTTTTCTGATCATCAACTTACTCCTTCCGATTACATACGTGTATATATGCGTGTGTGTATGTGTGTGTGTGTAAACCTACGAATACTTTTTACTTCGACGATATCTAATTTAGAATTATGCACAGGCCATACATTTCACATGTATATATACCGACTATATGCGTACTTACTTCACACGCATATGTGAGTCTGTATGTGTGTGTATGTGTGTGTATATACACGCATCTATAACAGGTATTCATATATATTATACGTCAGCTGAAGTTTTGTGTATATCGTAAAACTCCGTATATTGTATAATTGACAGTTAAAAGTTGTTTCATATAGTAACTCGAGGTACAGTTCACATATATGTACAAGTTACAGTTATTAAACTATTAAAAAAAAAACGATATATATATATATATATATAGGCACGCTAAAGTATATATTTTTATGTACATGCACGCGCAACTGCTGCGCCGTGAGTGAGCAAAACCATGGACGTCGCGGTTATAATTCTCGTTACTTCTCTTTATCGTGGCAATCGCACGTTGCCAAGCTAAAAGACTCACGTGTTTGCAACTAAGTTATTTACTAAGCGTCTCTCGCGCGCAAACAACTTTTTCCGCGTCGCGATATAAACCGCCGTTGACGTGATAAAGAAAAGAGCATTCCTCAAAAAGTGAAACATCGATGTGGAAGAAACGTTGCATCTTTTCTACAGCGCAATGAGACTCGAAACAATAGAATTTTTATTTTTTATTTTTTTTTTTTTTGACTCTTTGAAATTTATTAATTGCCGTTGGGCTTGTCGGGAGAAAGTGAAGATTCGCGTGGATCCACCCGCGATTTGCAACGCGATAACTTGTTTTCAGGTGAAACAGCATGAAAATCTGCCGCGTTATCGATGCGCATTTGCAATCTGCTCAATAACAAGCAAGCTAACTGTAATCGCGATCGAAACTAGACGCCTAGAAGGTACGTTATTTATTTGGCGCGAAAGTTGGAACATTAATCGTTCTTTAAAAGTTCTCTCTTCGTCTCCGTGTTTCGATTTTTTTTTTTTTTTGCGTCTTTCACACGAAAGAATCATTAATATTCTAAGAGGAACGAAGAGACAAAAGAGCGAACCGAGCCAACGTGTGAAACGCGGAACTTAAAAGGCACCTTTATGTTGCCTCGGAAGATTAATTAGTTACAAGCGGAATAATAGAGCATTTATAAGAGATGGCTAAGTTATGGCTATTATATACCCAAGGGAACAAGTACAGATGTGTATAGCGTTTCAACATTCAATTGTATCTTGTACCAGAAAGTTTATTTTAGATATATCGAAAACTGGTTAATGTGCATTTGTGTGTGTGTGTGTGTGTGTGTGTATGAATTTTTTATTTCAATAATATTTCTCTGTGTGTGTTCTCACACAAAACATAAAAAAAAGAAATGAAGAAATTTCAATTTGAATTTTTTTGGAGAATGTAAAGTTTATTTCTCAACATTTATTTTTTTTATCTCGGAATAATTCGCTGCGATGTTTCGTACACAAAATTTTTTGCAGAACGAAAACAAAAACATCGATAAATTTCGCACACAATTTCTGATGTATCCGTTACATTTCGCATGTGTGTGTGTTACACCTGAAATGAAAATATGTATTTTTTTTACTTTTAAGCTTTTTATCCGCTACTCGTACGTGCAATCGCATCGCGGCGGAAATATTTTATCAATTTAATTGCGTGTATCGCTGAAAAAAACATCTTCAAAGAAGAGCAACAGTGGCTTAACCAACTGACAATTGAATTTCGAATATTTGAACGAAAGAGAGAAAGAGCAGAGAGCAGCATGCGCGTGAACAATCGCACGATGCGCACTTTATAATTTCAGCATCGCTCCGAAAGAAATTCAGAAATGAATGCTCGAGTACGACTAATTTTTAAACAGCGCGCAGTCTAGCGTGATCCCGGATAAAATTCTAGTCAATAACGTCTATGCGGTTACGCCACTGTATGTGTGTGTATGTGTGTGTACAACACGCGCACACGTGCGTGTTTCGAATATATTTTTCGTAAAAATATAAAAAAGGTAGCATCTTGTGAGAATAAACACACGGTTTGGTTTGAAAACATACCATAGAAAAGGAGAAGTTGCACAGTGCGCCTCGTGTGTGTATAAATACGCATATATGTATACATGTACATACGATTTATTCCGTATTTACGATAAACCTTGATCTTTTTTTTTAGACAGTGGTACGTGTTTAATAATAGCTCAAGCTGATATTCTCTATCTAAACGCCTATTAGCGCGATTAACCGATCGGCCTGTGTGTGCCGGATCGAAACAAATTTTCGCGCGCGCATTAATCTTTGTTATACCCTGGGAAAATTCGCGAGTCATGAAAGTCATGACTCGCGCACACAACAACACCGCGGCAAATACATTCCCCCGATTGAAGCGAGTTATATTGTATCCGACTCTCGCGTTCTCTCGTTGCGGAATTATACATTAACATAAACAACGTTATTATTCTCGTTATTATTTGTTTTGCGAAATTCTACGTTACGGAGTTATGGAGAACATCAAAATTCGAAATTTAAAGAATATATTATTTCGCGCGAAAAATAACAACCACGGGCACGGAAATGTTCATCAAATACAATACGAAAATACGCGACGCGAGAGATGAATAAAATTGTATAAATTTTTCACGCAAAAAAACAACGAAACGTTAGAATTTACACGTTTCAATCTTTAACGTTTACAACTCTCTGATGTCGTTTAGATTCAAAACTTTTTAAGAGAGAGTAAAACAGAATATTAAATTCTCAATTAATTTATTTTCAAATGTAACGAGTTTCGAGTTTATCAAAACTGCCAATCGAAGTGTGTAACTTTCACTTGATTACTTAATTCTCTGATTCAACAGTTGCAACAAATTTTTATATATCACATATTTTTTTTTTTTTTTTTTTTTTTCATGTCATATATGTATGTACACCTCCATTTCTAACACTTCGACACATCGCGTATAGGCTCATGTTCGGCGCGAGACGTATATGATATACGATCTAATAGCACCGGCCGGTGTGTGGCGGTTCGCTTACATCAAAGCGAATCTTTCACTTCGACAACCGCCACTTTTTCATACGTCACCGCTTCAATCGTGGTAATGGCTTTTCTCGTGAAAAGGACCAACCAGAAAACGTGTGTTAAGGGGGGCCGATTGGTTAACGCGATGTACTTATAACACTTTCAAGCGGGTCTTCCTAATGCTACGACCCTTTTTTAGAATTTCCATGTGTGGCTTTGAGACGTTGGTCCACTTAGTTTATAGTACGTTTATTATCACGTTTTTGTATAATATATGTACGATGTGCCGCGCGATGAAACGCGCGCGAACACGTGCGTATATCTGAAGTCTAGATTAACATCGATCTCTCGCCGCGATTCGCAAATGGATAAATAGCAATGAGGGGAGGGAAATCGAAAATCGATGCTGAGAAATAATTATTTGTATTTCCAAAGTGCGATTGTGCCGATGGGAATGTTTGAAAACGTATCAACACGCAAATTCTCCGATTAAGCGATGTAATCCAATATACACATTCGCATTAACACGCGGATTTTATTCAAACAATTTTTGTTTTAATAAACACACCCCGTTTGCCCAAGGCATTCCATTACAAATATCGTATAACAATCGGCAGGAGAAACGGCAGACGTATTATTTCGGTCACATTTCTGTTGTTATCCAAAAATTAACGAAAATTGATATATTTCGATGTAAAAAAAAAAAAAAAAAATAAAAAACAAAAAACATAGCCTACGTCAGTGGCACTTTACTTGTATTATTCCGATGTAATGCCAACCGGCTCAAATGAAGATGAATAAAGTTAAATCAATCCCAGGCAGGTGTGTGTGAGGAAACATCGACTTTTCCGATTCCCCCCGCTGATGGATGATACAGACGAAACGCGAGGCGCATTTTCTCGGCGAGTGTCGCCGTCGATAGCGTTCGTTGTTCCCGCTTGAAGTGGATTCGTCGCTCCTTAATTCGTGCCAGAAACGTCGGAAGTTCGTTAATTACGTCTATCATGATCTCTAGGAGAAACGGTCGTCGGTATAATACCCGGTCGGGGAAGAGGGGAAGGGAAAGAGAGACTTCATCCTTCTTATGGATCTCCGTCGTCCGAACGTCACTTTTGTGAGCCCGGGACAGGACGTCATTAACGAACAGCAATTACTTTCCGAGAGAGATAATGACGCAACGTCGCGACGTCGAGCGACGTTCGTCGTTCGCAAAAAGAAAAAGAAAAACAGTGTGCGTCGGACGCGAACGTTGTCGTCGTCGTCGTCGAAACGGATGCCAAACACGTCGCAAATATTAATCGCGCATATCGATTATTTACAATTCCTTGTACTGTATATTTTAACCTGTTACTCGAAGATAATCATTCGCAAGTGGAGAAAACTCGGAACGAAAAAAATGTCGAAAAAAACGACATTTAAACACCGTTTGCGCGGTGCGATATTTCGCGCGAATTGTAAAGCACCAGAACAAACTTTTTGATGCCGGCAATCAGTAAACTAATAATGATTTAATATCATCAGAAGTAAAAAACAACATTTAAAAAAAGACCGTGATGCTATATTCTATGTTTGTTTTATAAAATTTTATCTGGAGCTCGTGCAAATGGCTTATTTTAATTAACCGTCGTTTTAATTAACTGTCGTTAATCAACTGCATAATAATGCGCGTGTATTATTTTTTTTTTTTTTTGCAAAAATGAATGAATTCTTTTCTATTGTCACGAGAGCAAGCACACACAAATAATTAGACGAAAAACACAGAACGTTGTATTGTAACGTCGCGATACGCAACAAATTGTGGCTCTTATTCAATTCGGACACGTGCGCGCAAGCGTTTCTTAAATCTATAACACTTCTGTCTCTCAGACAGAGATCGGGCGCGGTTTGGTTTCCGATTGCGAACAAACGCGATCGCAGCTTTTGGCACTTTCCACACAAAAGGGGCGAGAAGTTTATTCCACTATATATTCCTCACTGTCTGAGATGCTCAGTGTGTTCCAAAGCTTTTCACCTGGATTTACCCTTCCTCGCGAGAGTCTGACGTTTCTAAACGTGGTCCAGTACTCACTGAACTCGCTACGAGTGAGAGGGGAGGACTACGAGTGGGGTTTCGCGCGGCAAAAGCATAGACGACGACTCGTCGTCTCAAGCACGTGAAACATCTCTCAGGGATGTATGCATGAACGATGGACGCGTATCTAAATGTGTTTCGCAATGGCGTTTAATCCCTCACTGCGCGCTCTTTTCGAAAATTTCGCGGACGCGGATTACTGCATTTTATTATTCCATCACAAACGTGTCGTTTTGCAACCCAGACTAATTGTGCTACACAATTGTTGTTATTTCGTTCAAACTCAAGTGACGAAGTAACAAAGTTACTACACATTAACATACGTTTGAACACACACGTGTTATATTTTAAAACCTATTTGTGTATGTAAAACAAATGTTGTTTCATCAGAAACGTGCCGGTTTTGTAACCAGAATAATTGCACAGTTGTTACCTCACTCGAAATCAAGTAACAAATCAAGTAATAAAGTAACAAAGTTACTATATATCAACATATACGCTTTGTATACACATACGTCGTCGTCAAAAACGGAATAATACTAAAAAACGTCGCAGATTAATAATTGATTAATTCTTAATCGATTATTTACACAGTTCGCATACGTTTCCACAACTGAGAAAAGACAAGGAAATTATTTCAGCGACATATTATAATAATATAATAATAATAATATAATATAAGAATATATATAACAATAATAATAATTCAAGAGAACATCTCTGCCGTAACTCTTCGATCGCATCCCTTATCGAACGCACGCGTGTTGTAAATTGTCTGTGAGGCTATTCGGAGCCGCGGCTATATGTGTGTGTGCATTGTGTGTGGTTCCAATCTTAGCCGTTCCCGTACAATGTTACGCGCGGGAGATACGAGATATCATATCCCCCGGACAAAAGCTTGTCCGCAAAACGATCCTCGTGCGCGCCGCGCGGACGGGGAGAGCGCGCAGCGCCCGGGATTAAATTCGGGGTATAGTAATCGCGCGCGATTGATCATGAAAATTTACAAGCTGAGTTTTATCTCCTCGAGAGAGGAGCGATATATCTTTTACACACGTGAAAAATTCAAGCGCACCGCTACGAAAGTCGCGTAGTATTAACTTCTCTTACCCCCCCGGGTGTAGGTTAGGCGTGTGATAAACCCCCTTCCTCCCCGATGTAAAAAGCGGTTAAAGAACACGCGGATAAATCTCGATTTGCACGGTTACATGCCTCGCGCGCGCGCGCGCAGGTAGGATACATAAAATCCGAAAAAGGATATAAATCAAACCCGCATAAAAATTGCTCTTTATACTAAAAGCATTGCGGCATTTTTGCAATTTTTTTTATATTTTGTTTACTTTCTAATTTGTTACACGTTTTACGAGCGTTTTATACGATTTGTGAACACGCTCACATATATTTCTCGATTTTAATTCAACTACAAATCTCTCTTTTCCTCTCATTCACGAAGGACGACGTCGTCGTGAAGATTTCAGATAATATACAATTTTTACCGGCGGTAATACACTTTGAGAAAGAGAGAGAGAGACTCGCCTCTTTTCGCGTTTAACATCGCGTCTACAAAATTCCGTTTGTAAAATCGCGCTTCTTTCTCTCGGCGAAATGTGTAGTGCATAAGCAGCTTCTTACATTTTGAGAACGTTCGCATTACTGACGTTCGCAAGAGAGAATCTTTAACCGTGCAAACGGGGAGTTTTTCCTCTCTATCTGCGGCGTGAATATTGTAAACGCACGCATGTTTCATGCGGGCGAAAAGCGCCGCGCGCGAGGAAAACGTTTCACCGGCAAAATCGCGGACGAGCCTCTATTTCCGCGTTGATCACGCGAGTCCACGCGCTTCGCGGATCACGCGCGACTCCAATACCTCGGATGTCACTTGTCGGCGAAACTTTTGGTTCGCGTCGTCGTCGTCTCGACGATCAGGAAAAATCGGGAGTCTCGCGGAGACTCGCGCGCTTGTAAAAACGGTCTCAGTCGCGCTGGGAGCGCGAGGAAAAACTTCCGGACCAGGCAACTTAACAACGACAAGCCCCCTCCGGACGAGGAATTTCTTTTTGTCCATCCCTCTCAAGGACCCCCGCCGTCGACACGGCGAATTTTCTTCCGTGACAATGTTTTTTTTTTTGTTTTTTGTCGCGATTACTGCGTAACGCTCGCGAGCGGTTACGCAAGGGACGCTCGCCGTTTATTCGTCGCTCAACTCAAATCGGGAGATTCGCGAAAACGCGGCCGACATCTTCGAAATCTTCTTTTTCTCTTCTTCTTCTTCTTCTTGCCTTGATTATTCTTTATCTGCATTAATTCCCGTGAACGAGCAATGTTTTTGCGCACGTCACGGGTCATCCGCAAAAAATCCATTTTCTTGATTACTTATATCAGTTTCGTTGCGCTTGTTGTGTAAGAAAATTCGTCATCAATTCGTCAGGGTTGAAATTCGCGAGGGTTTGCTCTTTGCGAGTTTAAAGAAGAAATAATAAATTGCGAATAAAATGTTATTTAAATGACAAATCGCGTGATTTCGCTTTGCTCGCGTAAAAAAAGTAATCGTTGGAATTTTTTTCGCGGACTTCAATTTAGCAGCGGAATATATCGAGCGCGATCTAAGGATGTGTAAAAGAAACGTGCGCGTAATCGGATCACGCGAAATTGAATCGGATCTTACTATAATTGGCAACAAAGTCCCTCCCGCTCGGCATTGCCTCCCACGATCGAAACTAGCGCGATACGAATCGCGACAGTTCTGTGGTTGTCGGTCTGGCTTTTAGTTTCTTTTGTGTGCGCGTGGAAGTTTGAAAGCAAGTCTGCGCGCGTTGCAGACAGTTCGTTCGCTATTGCTCGACAAATCGAAAGATCTCAATCGGTGACCCACATCTTCAGAGAGAAATTTCATTTTACTTATTAAATTTTATTTCCCCTTTTTGCTCCTCTCCCTTTCACTCTCTCTTCTCTCGTTTTTACATCTTCACGGATAATAAATATAATCGCGTAAGTTTTTGCGTTTCACATGTGTTACAATTTTCTCTTGATAATAATCGCGAGAGAGAGAAAGAGAGAGAGAGGGGAAGAGCGACGGACGCTGCTTTCATATCAGTAAATCAACCGAGGAATGTAATCAAGCCGTGCAATTTGTATCTCCGATTCATCATATCTCCCTTTCTTAATACAGAGCCTCCCGCATATCTCGCGAGCCTTTGAAGCCAGACTCAAACGTGAGCCGCAAGAGATATGTGACTCGCAACGAAGATGCGAATATTTGTGCGTTAAAAAACAAAGGCAATACGCTTGCGTACGCTTTCTCACGCGAGAGAACAGGGAAGACAAAATTCGTAAAATATTCACAGAATTCACAACTCCGTCAGAGCGTTGTACAGACGGTAAAAAAAAAACTGCAAACAATATATTAGAGTTTTGACTTTAATTATATTTTTTTTTTTTTTTTTTTTTTTTGTTGCAAAGTTTCGCGCGCGCATTTGCGAAAAGATCCACGTCGCGCTCGCGTACGAAAAACGCGCGGCTCAGTCAAAATACGACGCGCCGAAAACTATCTCTAATGGGCGGTAATGAATGTCCGTTCCGAACGGAAGATTACAGACGTCAGGCGGAATGAGTGATCGCGTGTCAGACGAAGACCGTCTACGGGGAAAATCCCCGAACGCGGTCCGCGTTTCTAATGCTCGAGACATCGAGTGTGTGTAATCGGCGGGTGTGGTATACGCTCCGAGTTCACCGGGGACGACGCCGCTGTCCGCCGTGATTTACGCGATGCTCGCGCATCCGAGGGTCTTGTATACGCGTGTACATACGTATGTATATACGTTACATTCTCACCCTTGCGCGCACAAAGGTGCGATTTCCTATCCGGAGGACGTCCGGTTTGCGCTCGCCGCCATAATTCACATCGCTTTAGCCAGATGCGCCGCTGGAATCTTCATCAGCGGAAGTTTCAAGCGTCAGCGATTCGCAGAATCCGACGGATTTCGGATTCTTGTGAACTCTTTCGGTGTATCGGGAATGTACGCTGACAAAAGTTAAGAAACAAGATAGTTATTTGAGAATCTTGGTGTACGAATATACTGGTCAAAAATTTTGTGGAGCAATGAAAATAAATTCAATTTATTCGGAAATTACGTGCGACGTCCTATTGATCAGCAATTTATTTTTTTTATTTAAAAATACTTTGTTTCTTAACTTTTGTCAAGTGCGAATATCTCGTGTTCGGCGATTTTCGAACGACCTGCGGATGTCGAGTAAAAACTCACGTGTATCATGAAGATGAGTGTGTGCAACGAAAAATGAATAACTGCAGTTCATTGAGCGCAGGAAAAAAAAAACTATGAAACATCAAAGAAAATCGTTTGTTTGTTATGTGACAAGAGACAAGCCGCGGGTCTTCGAGAATTTCAATCGAAATTTTTGCCCGGAGCGCATAAGAGTTTTTGCCTTTTGAGATCATCAGGTTTCTGTCGGAGAGCATCAAAATTCAATTAATCGATCAACTCGCGCGAGCTCTCTCGCGTGCAACGGATAAAATAAACTCCCCGGAGAGAGGAAGAGGAGATCGTTGTGGAGAGCTTCCGGGTTAATTAGTCTGTCAATGCGGCTCGAGCTCGCCCCCGTATACGGGCACGCAAAACGTGAAAAAAAAAAACCGGGTCGGTTGATTCGACAGCAATAGCGCACACATTTCGGTGCAGTGCGCGCGCGATATGCGAGCGCCTGCCCGCTCCCGTCGGGCGGGACCGCGCTTGGAGATCCGCATCTTGTTTGTTTTGCATGCGTCACCAACATGCACATATCGCGGATTTCCGAATAAAACAAATTCAACGCGCTATATATATGTTCCTTCGCGCGGAGGTCCGTCGAATTTTTCTCTCGACCGAGAGCGCCGGTCATTAGCATGTAAAAGCGATTTGCTGCCGCCCGCTCCGACTGCAGCAAGAATTCTCGTATTTGAGCGTTTATCGGCGCCTCGCTCCCCAAGTGTGGGAAATTTGCGTAAGTGGTTCTTTCCGACTGAACGATTTAATTCGCGAGTTCCGCGTTAACTTTGAATATTTTTTTTTTTTTTAGAAAATTTTGCCACATTTCCTGTGTTCAAATGCTAGTAAAAGTTTCGTAATAATTTCTTCGATCAATTCGCGCAACAGGAACCGATTAAAATGTCGTTATACGGTCGAGAACGGATGCGTTTATTGCAAATATTGGTTTATTTATTCAGTAGCGCGATTATAGAAACGTATCCGATCGTGAAATAAAGATGCCGTGTATGAAACTCGCGCTGCTTCTTTCATCTCGACTGTAACATTCAACCCGCGCTCAACACTTCGCTTTGTACTTTTTTTTTTTTTAATCCGTGCGTGTATCGTGCGTCCCTTTCCGAGGGATTATCCGACATTTATATCGTAAAGAGATCTGGAGATTCTCTGGATTGCACCGACTCTCCCGTAGAAAGAGAGATATTCGTGTCGAATGGATTTTTTTTTTTTTTTTTTTTTTCACTAATCGGATTTCACCGCGCTAATAAAAACCGAGCAGCGCGCGGGAACTGCGCGCAAGTTATCTTACAAATAAGATTTATTGGTTTCCACAAAAAGGAACTGAGTGCGCAGTGCTTTGTGGAGGAAATTATCTCGTTAGCGCGCGATTTTATTGAGAACTAATCAACTTACTTAAAACTCTCGTTGCTTTTGTTCCCGTGTCGGTCAGATACGTTGTATTAATTGAAAGTGGAAATCTATTTTCAATGGATATAATAATAATAACGTCACGCAATTTCGCAAGGAAAAACTTCGAAGAATTTTTATTCATTAAATTAAAAATCTCTCAAATAATATTTACCGATATATTATA
>QVNZ01024582.1:0-26069 GCA_014825645.1 Pseudomyrmex dendroicus | reverse complement strand
ATGACTCGCTGTTGTTCCCTCGAGAAGAGCCTTTTGTGTGAAGAAGCGCAAAATGCAGATGGTCCAACAGCAAGTCCGTCCGCGTGGTCTTCGGGAAATCCCGGTGCTTTCTCAAAGTGGCCATGACGAAGAATTGTAATTATGAGGCTTGTGTCTCGCTTTCTTTCACGGAGAAAAAAAAAAGAGAAAAACGGCTCGCGTGGCTCGCACGAGAAGCCTCAAAATTACATCACCACCCGGGGAATATTGGCTCGTCGAGCAATTACGGTTCCCCTTAAGAGAGCGTTTACAGAGTTTCGAATTGCGGTTCGGATAATTTATTTGCATTTAAATGGTTCCGACTTGTCAGTCGAAACGATCGCGACCGGTAATCGAAATTGTGAAAAATCGCAATTTCAATCGCACGGTTGTCAAAAAGAAATTTAAAAAACTTGAGATGCGAGAACCCGGTGCGAGTTTTCAACTAAATTAATTATTTAACATTTAATCTGTTAAAAGAAAGAATACCTACCGGCAAAGTGCTTTTAGACACGAGACCGGTTTAGATAACACCTGTTGCGTAGTTATCAGTTTGGATTTTTATTTCGAACTTCAATCAAATATGCACAGATAGAACACAAATATGGTCGTGTGTTTATTCAAGAGAATGCGTGTGACAGAGTCAAGTGTTCTTTCTATCAATCTCTCTTGGGCCATTATGCAAAGAGCCGAAGAAAAAAATGGGGCAAAAATTTGCACACGTACAATGGCGCTCTGCGAGATTATAAAAGCACCCACGGTCAATCACTTCACATTCTGACTAGAGCGTGCCGTCGATTTTTCATTGCGCAATGCAAATGCGACATATCTATATTTATCACTTTACTGTAAGACAAAAAAAAAATATGCGAAAGATATTAACGAGTTTGAAAAAATCTAAATTTTGTTATTTATAAATTTTTCTGCAAGTTCTTTAAAAAGAGACCAAATAAAGATTCAAGATTTTTAATATTCGCGTAATAGACAATTACCATAATAGCAAATTTGTTTAAGATTTAATAGCGATCTTGTAAAACAAAATTTATGTCGCTCCGAAATGAAAACGGCGCGTCTTTCGCAATCGCTTCATCGGAACTGAAGCATTTTCGACATCGGATCTCGTTTTCTTTTTTTTTTTTTTTTTCTATAATCGGACAATCGTCTCCTTTGTGAGATCACGATCGACACGAGAGCAACGTGCAAGAATGTGTGTAGGAAAAGTAGACCCGAGGCAGAGCGAGGTGACGATACGATCGAAGGGGACTCTCTATCCAGGGTCCCCCCTTTGGTTTTCGATCAAGGTGGCCGATCGCCGCTGGCTGGCGCGAGGCCTTGATGCCCCGAGCGTCTCCCGGGATCGATCGATCGGAGAGACCAATCGTAGAGCGAGGCGCTGACGGTTGAAACCGACACCTCGTTTACTAAAAACCATCCATTAACCCCTTAACCGCCATCGGCACCAATCGGCGATGCAATATCGTCTGTCATTATCGATCGCTAAATTTGCATTTTCAAGACGTCCAGTTTCTTAAATCGCATTTTGCAAACGTATTAAATATAAAACACACAATTTTTACATCGCAACGTCAAACTAAGTCTCTAAAATTACATTCGAATTAATCACATAGAAACGTAAATGACAATTGCAAACGTGTTTCTAACGCTTGGTAGCAGTCAACGTCAATCAGTCCTTTTTATTCAGATTGTTGCATCCGCTTATGTAATTAACTCAATACGATCGCAACGATTGATTGTCGTTCTTTGTGTTGCTTTCGCGGAGAGAACAACATGATTGATCGCATGAAGAAACACCAGACGTGTTCTGTGTTGCATCGCTTATTTTAGAACCCGGACACGGACTAGCCGGCGTCGTGTTTTAAATTGCAGTTTTACATCTCGTCGCAAATTAAACATAAAACGAAATTCTTTCTTCTCTCTCTCTCTCTCTCTCTCTATTAAAAAAAAAAAAAAATGAATTTCACGCTCACACTTTCGCCGGGACGTTCGTGTTTCTGGACGATCGCGGGGCGAGGAAGCGCGTAATCTCTCACGACATTGACCTGTTTCTCCTCACGATCGAGAGCGAGAGCCCACATGGCGAGATCTACACTAATGGTGATCGATGCGTGTCATATCGACGCAACGAAGTTGACGTTTATATCGTGTACACCCGAGGCTAGAATCTTAACAAATGGTGCTTCTATCAGTCGCATATTCTTTTCTTCCTCGCGTGTCCCAGATATTTATCATACGCGCGCATTACACACCCGCACACACGTCGAGATTTTTACGCTCGTGGATTTTTTTTTTTCCCCCCAGGTGATCCTTGGAAAATTGTTTATCCTTTTCGATCAAGATCGCGACGAGTTGCTGGGGCAGGAGGAATGGATCGAATTCATGAGGGGAAGGTTAATGTAAGAAAATACAAAAGAAATTTCTCGTCACTTGCGCGTATCGACGAGTTTTCTTTTAATTAATTAATTAATTAATTGTCGTTCTGTCTTTCAGAAACGAGAAGCAAAAGGATTTTATCGATCAGATAGAAAGCGTGGCTTACGTGCTGTGCGGCGAGAATCCAGTGAGCTTCTCCAGTTTCCAGCAGATTTTCCACACCAAGGGAGTGAGTATAAACGAGACGCGATAATTGAACGAATTAATTAATGCGGAATGAACGACGATTTATTATCGTCGCGAAAGAGAATGTACGTAAAAGAAGGTAACAATCGCAGGTAAATGCTAATTGTTAGACGGAAATCATCAGAGAAGGAAAGCGTTTGCAACCTCAGTCGGTTTTCCATACGTTGGCATTCCATCTCGTTCTCTTTGTTTGCAGATCGTCGACAAGTTGTTCCGGTTAATCGATCAAGAGAATTCGGGATACGTCACGTCCGCCCAGATCATGGAGTTCATATCTAGCGTGAGTAGCACCAGGTAATACCGCGCTTGCTGTGAGCAAAAAAAAAACCAGCGAAAAAAAAAACTTTTCGCGCGTTTCGCGATTTTACTTTTTTTTTTTTCGTCAAAATTGTTAACAACCGAATAAAATTCTTTTTTTGGCGTCAGACCACCAGCGGGCTTCGACAAAAAGAATCTCGAGTGGCTGGAAAAGATATTCAAGCAGACCGTCGGAAACGAGAGGGAGATACGGCGCGAAGAATTCAAGAAGATCGTCACCTCGAAGAACGTGAGCGAATTTTTTTGCGCTTGTCTCGAGAGCGGAAACTTTCTTTGAATTTTGCCTCTGATGTGTGTGTTAATTTATTCTAAAAAAAAAACTACTTTCAGCCGTTCTTCACCGAAAGGGTCTTCCAAATATTCGACAGAGATAATTCCGGCACGATATCCCTTCAAGAATTTCTCGACGCCATGAACGAATTCGCCGGGAAATCGTCGGACGATAAGATTAGATTCCTCTTCAAAGTTTACGACATCGACGGTATTAAAAAAAAAACTATTTTGCACATTTTGGAATATTTGATTTTAAACACATCTTCATTTCAATTCCGGTTCTTTGTTTTGAAACTTGATGACAGGCGACGGTCTGATACAACTTCGCGAGTTGGAACACGTGATGAGAGCCTGCATGGAAGAAAATGGGATGAAGTTCAGCGACGAGCAGATTGAGGATCTGACGATCGCGCTCTTCGAGGACGCCGATCAGGGCAACAGAGGGGCGATCACCTTCGAGGCGCTGAAGAGGCAGTTGGAGAAACACGAGGGCCTGCTGGAAAATCTCTCGATCAGGTGTAGATAAACAGAGCAACGTGATCAATTTTGATAAAAGTTTAAAATTACAGTCGCGAATCGCCGCGCGTAGAGGATAGGAAAAAATAAAATCGTAATCATCGCAGCATAGATCGATGGCTGGTACCGCCGCAGCCGAAACCAAAGCAAGCCTCCACGCTCACGTCCCTTCGTCCGTATCAATTAACGAAGCCGTACATGAAGAACAATTACGTTTACATCACCTTCATTTCGATCTTCATTCTGATCAACGTCGCTCTCTTCATTTCTCGTCTCTACGAATATCGACACTACGGCGGCTACGTGATGATCGCCCGCGCATGCGGTAGGAGAGAGAGAGAGAGAGAGAAATTAAAGTATTAAAAAAAAAACATTCAATTTACTCGCGATCAATTTTTGCAAAAATTATTTTATTTTAGGCCAGTGTCTAAACTTCGACTGCACGTTCATTTTGGTTTTGATGCTGCGCCAGTGCATCACGTTTTTACGAACTCACGGTTTCAACTCGGTCCTGCCCTTGGATCACCATATTTACCTTCACAAAATGGCTGGTGTATTGATCGGGGTTTTCAGCGTCATACACACCCTGATGCATCTCGTTTATTGCGGTATTTGTTTGTTGTAAATTCACGATGATCTTCACGTAAAATAATTTTATAAATTTAATTTAAATTTTGCTCTTGAATTTATATTGTATTTAGTTGTGCGATTTACATAGGCACGGTGATAATAAAGGACGAAAGGATGAACAGCGGTAATTACACAATGTCCGAATGGTTGTTGACCGCTCGACCTGGATATTTCGGTTTGGTGGCGGGCACTGCGTATCCAACGGGGGTGATATTGCTCGTTATACTCGTCATTATGACCGTTTGCTCCATGCCGTTTGTACGGCGTGGGGGTTGCTTCGAGGTATCTCACTGCTATTTTCTATTTGAAAAAATTGGACAATTCTCGCATTCACGTTATCTTCGTAAGTTGCGTTTTTTAAACAATTTTTTCATTCAGATATTTTACTGGTCCCATTTGCTGTACATACCGTTCTGGATTCTGACGATCTTTCACGGACCAAACTTCTGGAAATGGTTCGTCGGTCCCGGGGTCATATATCTGGTGGAAAAAATTCGTCGATTGATGTGGCTACGTTCTCAGAGCGGAAAGACGTACATAAGTTCCGGCCTCCTGTTACCGTCGAAGGTGACGCACTTGGTCATCAAGAGACCGCCTCATTTTCACTTCCATCCGGGCGATTACATGTTCGTCAACATCCCGGTGATCGCGCGGTACGAGTTTTTTTTTTTTTTTTTTTTTTTTTTTGATCACATTGTCATAGTTTTTAATTGCGAATATATATTTTCTGTTCTCGCAGATTACATGTGGCTGCACATCCGAGCGGTCGGCGAGTGGACCAACAGTTTGTACTCGTACTTCGAGAAGGAACAGATCAAACTTCACCGCGGCGACATTCTACCGGTCGAGAACCACTGCGTAACCACTCCGCGAAGGAAATCGTAAGTTCGAAAGATTCGAAACAGTGCGAAGTGATTTTTTTTTTTTTTTTTTGTGACATTCGGAACGTGTTTCGCTGAATTACAGAATTCTGGGTGGAAAAACGCCGCCCGTTATCGTGACGCAGAAAGCGACGCCGGAATCGGTGGCACGCAGCGGTCTTGACAATCCCGCGTTCACGTCCGATCTGTCATCGAAGACGACGATGTCTCCCGCGCACACGCCCGTCACCAATCAATCTGTATTCTTGACAACTCCGGAAAGTAAGAAATTTGAGAAAATAACAACGTGTTTCGGTGTTTTTTGTGTGTTCGCGTTTTCTTAAACTGTATGTAAATTTGACCGACAGGTGTGCTGTCGGAAATGAACAAGGGATGGACGGACGTGACGGCGAGACGAGACAAGAGACTGCGCCAGTTGTTCCTCGGCAGCAAAATGCCGCTCGAAAAGTCACACTCGATGCCCGACATGCAGACAAAAAGCAAAAAGAAGGAACGCCTCAGGGCGTGAGTATAAAGAATTTACGCGAGAAACTTACTTTTATTTTGCCTGGCTTGCGCGATTTATTCTCGAGATATATTTTATCGAGATATTGTTTCGATCTTCCCGCTCACCGTCATTTTATATCCGTTTTTACTCTCAATATTTCTCGATCTCCAGCTGTTTTTTACTTTTTATTTACTTCGAAGATAAACGATCACTATTTAGCTGCGAGAACAATTTAGGAAGATTAAATATTCTTTTCTTTTTTTTTATTTTTGCGGAAACGCAGACTTCGCGACTACATGAGATCGGAATCGGAGCGGAGTTTCGACGAGTGTCAGATGAGACGCGCGCGGTTGAAGTCGCTGGGCTTGGCTTACCTGAGTCCGCAAAACAAGTCGCTGGCCCAGAGTTTCCGGTACATGCGGACCAAGCCGACCATCATCGCCTTCAAAACGCCCAGTCTGGAAACGTGCGATTACGAAATCGTCGCGTCGCCGGACGCTGGTAAAAAAAACACCACGTGGATCGAAAGACAATAAAAATGTCCACGTGAAACAATATTTTATAAAACTATGCAAAGTTAATTCGTGACAAATGGTTTTAAAATCGTTGCGCAGCGTCAAACGCGAGAGGAGACGAGGCGACGACGCCGATCACGCCGATCGGCATGCAGATCGCAGCGGAAGAGGGAAGATTGGAGAAGATGTTCGGGAGCGAGCCCGAGAGCATAGATTTGACGTCCTTGGGCTCTCCTCGACCGCCCATAAATTATCCCGTTGGCAAACCGTTGGAGGTAATTTTTTTCCGAGTTTTCTTTCTCTCTCTCTCTCTTCTCTCGGCTTTCGCGAATTTTGAGCAATTGTTTAATTTCGTAGATTTTTCTGGACGGTCCTTACGGGGCGCCGTCGAGCCACATCTTTCGCGCGCAACACGCTGTTTTAATCGCCACGGGAATCGGAGTGACACCCTTCGCCTCGATACTCCAGTCGATCATGCATCGATACTGGAAAGCCAGACACACCTGTCCGAAGTGCTCGTTCTCTTGGGCGAGCGAAATTCCTCCCACCGTAATGAATTTGCGCAAAGTAAATAAACATTTGCGCGTTCTACAAATATCATTTTTGATTGTATCTTCTTTATCGTTGAATAAAATTTGCCATTTTTTTATTTTTGCGTCAATATATCGAGCGAAACTGGTTCACAGGTGGACTTCTTTTGGATCAATCGCGATCAACGTTCGTTCGAATGGTTCGTGAATCTGCTGTCGCAACTCGAAATGGAACAGGCCGAGCTAGGCGTCACGATGGAACACTTTCTCGAGATGCACATGTACATCACGAGCGCGTTGCAAAAGAACGACATGAAAGCGGTCGGGTTGCAACTGGCGCTCGATCTTCTGCACGAGAAGGTCGGTAACAAACTTTGCTTTTCGTTGATTCTCATCTTATTGATGTTGATTCCCTTTTTTGGTTACAGGAAAAGCGGGATCTCATCACAGGCTTGAAGACCAGAACGAACGCCGGTCGTCCCAATTGGGATAAGGTGTTCAAGCAGCTTCAGGACAAGAAGAAAGGAAAAATTACCGTTTTCTATTGCGGGCCGCCGCAACTCGCCAAAATTCTTCGATACAAATGTGATCAGTTCGGATTCTGTTTCAGGAAAGAATCCTTCTAATACCTCGGAAAAATAAGAGAGTGTTAACGTTTAAGCAGAATTTAATTAACAGTAGTTAGTCGTATTTGTATAATAACTGTGTTTTTTAATAAATTATTATTTTAATTTTACATAAAGCTACTCGCGAAAATAGATGTGCTTACGTGTAGATGTACTTACAACAGAAGAATCACATTTTTACTTTTTGAATTGTTTTCTCTCCGTCTTTTTCTCAAAGTTTCTACGTTTATTTAATAAAAATCCGTTTACTTTAAATTTCATCTCTTTCCATTTCTTTTTGCTAAAATTTAATCACCGTCTTTCATCAATACGGTCATCTCGTGCAAAATCCAAATAGTCGTCAAAATGATTAAAAAGTGCACTTGATCTTCCGTCATAACTTGATTAATTTTATCCGTTTTTTTTGCGCTATCGAAATCTTTCGTGTTTGTTTGACGTTTGTCACTTTTCAAAATTCAGTGGCTCGAGTCTTTTTTGTTTAAATAATATTTTCTTCTCCAAAACGGGGAGTAGAGATTGATTTGAAATTTTACGTATAAATGTAACATGCGCATTCAACAGCATATTATTTGCAAAATATTACGGTGTTATCTTGTTGATTGACACGACAATACAATCTTAAAAGAAATTTGAGTTTTATTTGTTCTCTCATTTTTATGTACATATATATTTTTATTATAAACAATAACGCATATCAATAAAGCACAGAATGAAAAACGGCTAAAGAATACCATAAAAGATATATATATATAGATATATGTATTCTTTTGTAACAACATTGACTAGATTATTTTCATTTCTGCGTAATGTTGTGAGAATTTTCCGTTCACAAGAGCATAACAAATAAATGCATTTGTGTGCAAATGCGTGTACACGATCACCACATCACATGAATAAATAAGAGCGCGCGATTTATATACGCGTCTTTTTAAAAATCGTTGCTCATTAACATGCACGCTCGATTGCGATGAGTTATGGTGAATTCGCAGGGATGTTGATGCCACGGCTCGCCATCCACCTGCATGGCGCACGACCGCAGTAATTTTATCTAAGCACACATTAAAAATGTGTGATAATAATTTAAATAATAATTTTATCCGGATAATATTAAAAGATATGTTAAACATATATCAAAGTATTTTTATGCACTATTGTGTGTAGATAATCGTTTTTTTCTCTTGTTGAAACTTTACCTTTACACTTTTAGCTTGACCTATCCGATGCGGTTTCGAGAGACCCACTTGCAGCTGAGCCATATGGAATGACGAGTAAAGAGCCACCACCTCCAACTTCCCATCGTTAATACTTTGTACTTCGAAACCCTCGTCGTCTGTTAACAATATAAACGTAATCAGCCGAAAGAAAAACATATTTATTTGCGTATATATATATATTTTTTTTTGTTTCTATTATACGAAACCTTCCGCTCCCATTGACCACAGATCTACGCCGGCAGCCCAAGACGGAATGTTAAGTATCACCACGCTTTCAATGGGAGGCAATTCGACTTTCTTGTCGTCCAAATAGACCTCCAAGCTTTTGTCGAGATCCTTGCACTCCCTCTCGACAACTTGTTGCGTGCCGAAACCTAAGTACAACAACTGCGGGACACCAACGCGTTGACGTATGAAAGCAGATAAATACGGCTTAAGATTTAAAATGAGAGAAAATTTACCTTGTTAAATATCCTATGACTGAACAAATAAAATCGACTCTCTCTCGTGCGATGAAAATTCAGAGTCACTTGCGCGTCCACGCCCACGCTTATGTAATTGTACATGAACAATGATCGATTAGCGCCCCTGAATCCCAGACCGCCGTACGGTTTTATCATCACGGACCACCTGAATTTTGTCTCACATGTAGATCCGCTCGAGTCGTAAGACACAACAGATACGTTTGCGTCACACAGTTTTGTTTACCTGTCGAGCATCACTTTCTTCGCTGTTTGTATTTTGTTCAAGACTTCGAGGGGATCCAAATCCGAGTCGTGCGCCTTTCCCCATCCTAACACTCTGGACAAATCGTTGCCTGTCCCCAAAGGAATTGTTGCTACAGACGGAACAGGCTGTGTCGTATAAAAACAATTTGTCTATACTCTCGTGCTTTCGTGTGCGAAACGCGGATCAAGAAAAAAAAAAAAAAAGAAAAACAGGTTTACCTCCAATTCGAGCTTGTCAACGGTGTTGAGTAACCAGGCGATGGTCCCATCCCCGCCGGCCACGAGTATGGTGGACGGCGTCTTTCCCAACAGACGACACCACTCGAGCGCGGCGACCGGATCGCGTTCCGCCAAGTCCACCACCTGCGCGGGATTCAACAGTCTTCTGAACAGAGACAAAATCTGACCGCCGTCGTTGTTGCCAGATTTCCTGTTTCCTGAAAGAAGAAGTTACATTTGTTTTCCGTTGATTTTGCTAAATTTTTTTATTTCCGCCTCACCTACGACGATGAGCGGATTCCAGTTCGGCCACTTCGGTGCTGTCACCGAACGAAGGTGGAGCCAGCGTCTCATTGTGCTGCGTCGATTAATCACTTCCAAGCTTCCCGGCGGAATGATCATCAGTTTGAACCTTCCGAAATCGCAGATCTGAAAGAGAAAAGACGCGAGCGTTTAAAAAAAAAAAAAACAAATTATTGACTAGAAGAGGAAGAAGCGTCGTGACAATCATTACTTCAGAGAGAGAGGATTTGCACGCATCGTGAACACATTTCTGACACCAACAACACCACCAGTCTGTCAGGCCGGGCTCTACGTCGCACTCCTCTTCGCAGATGTAACACGTGGCAACAAGTGGCAAATTACCTTTTGAGACAAAAGACAAGGTAGACGTTTAAGAAGAAAAAGTGACAAAAGAAGAAGAATATTGATCACATCTCCGCATTGGCGAACACACACCTTTGATCCAATGGTGTTTCATTGGCTGATCGCTATTCATAACTACGGCCTTGCATTTCAGCCGCTTGTCCGCGAGCTTTATGCAATTCCGATCCGCGCACACGCCGCAGGAGTCGCAAAGAAGGCCGTCGAGATTCAATAGTAGAGCCTCACAAATACTACAATAATACGCCTGTACATGTAAAAATCACATTAACCGATTAATACCCTATTTGTCCTCTGATAAAAATCACACGAGTCGTGAGTGATCTAATAGAAAAAAATATACGGAGGACAAGATGCAGAGAGAGTCAATATAATATTTTTTTACGCGTAAAACAGAGAAAAAATTGCACACCCACACAGTTTAATATTTATGCAAAATCGATGTTTGGCAGATGCGCAAGAAAATATGTCACTTTCGGGAAACTAGTGCTGGAAATTTCTCAAATTACCTTAGTTGTTCCCGTAATCAGTTTCCAATTGTGCTTCTTCGTAACGTCCCTTAGTTGAATATGCGGTTTGCCCAGAAAACTCCGGATGCAGTTTATCGTAAGCACCAAAACGATCATGGTAGATATTGTAGGCAGAATGAAAGTATTCAGGCCTTCGTCCCACATAATGTCGAAGCGAATGTTTCACAAAAAGAGTTTTGGAAATTTTTACGCTCTCTTCTGAAATCAATATAAAAAAATTAAACACAGTGTTTATTTGCATACGTTTAAAATATTTACGTGTGTGTGTGTGTTATCGATTTGTGTTATCGATTTGGAATTAAAAGTACAGTAGCGCGTAAATGAAACGCTCTCGATGAGATAATTGCCTCCGTGACGCATCGAACCAGCTGCTTGTCAAAGTGAAATGAAAAGGAGAGAAGGCAAGAGGAGAGATTGTCTTTAAACGTGATCGTCATTCTCTTTTTCCTAAGTAATGTCGAGAGAAAATCATCGTGGCGATGTTGATTTAATTTTGCAAAACTGGCGAATCACGTTCTCCTCGCAACGACCGATTCAATTGCGAAATAAACGACCGAATAAATGAGACGCGACACGAATTTAATGCTACGATCGCCACTTACGTGACAGCCGATGGTGTTCGCTTTTTCAAGTCATTTGCATCTCGTACAAGCACGCGCGTGTAATCGTATATCTGCTGTCTCATCTGTCACCAACGTTTGTGCATGTTTTTCGTTTGTGACTCTCTAAAGGTTGAGTCATGGACGCGCAAAAACGGACGTAAACATGGTGTAAGGAAACAAGGGATGTGTTCGAGAATTTTTTGTCAATATACTGAAAACGTATATAATATAATGAACGTGAACTATAGAGGTTTTGGTAACGGTGAATTTTAGAACACAGCCAAGATGTTGTGCATTTCTATCGATACGCAGCAGCAACCAGTCAGAATCTGGTCCCAAGTTCGATATATCGAATATCGCGTTCGATAGTTCGAGTCTGTTATTTATCAGTATTCGTCGTTTCAATATTTTCAAATATTGCACACGCGAGTTAAAATATCGAATAGAATATTTATGTTAATAATTGTTTTTAAAAATTGTTAAGAGAATTGAGATAAAAATTGGCATAAACAATTAAAATTCAATACGCGTTATATTCAAATCAGCTGTATTCACAATTACGAGAGTCGAACTAGCCATTCGAAAGAATAAATAATAAAGCCGGTGATTCGATATCTCTCGATAGTCGATACTCGATTTGTCTCTCGATTCTCTTCGATATTTCAAATTTGATTAGTTTCTTGATCGTCGGAATAATCGTTAATTATTTTTACGTAATTATTTATTTAAAAAGCGTACGTTTTTTTAGTGAAATTTAAAAAGACTACTTTTCGTACCGAATCACATAATTTAGCTTCCGTAAATGCTAATATACTGTTCGATGTTTTTATTTGCGTCATGTCTCGAATGTTTATTACATAATGTCATTACGATAATGTCTATTGGAAAACGCTACGAGGTTTCCGAACAATTCAATATATTTTTTCTCTTATTTTTATTTATGTTACTTCAATATCGAGTATAGAAAATTTTGCACAAAACTCTTGAGAAATATGATAGGATGTGCTGTTTGCTACTGCCCCCTCTTGACAAATATTCTAGCTAGAATAATGAAGTGAGTTGATAACCCACGGTAAATATATATTTATGTAAATACATCCACTTATCTCTATAGACACGACAAAATACAAAATACGGTAAAATATAAATTCTTTTCACACAATTGCACTAATTAAAGACATTTTTTGCATTGAAAAAAAAAAACAGTTTTTGGAATCTTGTTTCTGTTACACTAATTAAATTTAAGTTACATATATTTTTTTATTTGAGAGAGGAACATTTTATTCGCGTGTTAAAAAAAAAAATACTTTGTCTCTCTCGTCGGCGTCTTTTATCATGACAAGATGGCGCCTCGAACGCCAAGGAAATCCCACGGAGAGCGAAGAGGAGAGAGAGACCGAGAGAAGACCGTTGTGTGTCATCATCATCATCATCCGCGCGCTAACACTTCCGATGTTTACAGCGTCGTCCGCAACCATTGACCTCCCGACCGATTTTGACGGAAGAAAGACACGCTCGCCACACACACACATACCGTCCGAAAGCGGTCGTGTGTATTTTTAATCGGTCACGGCCGTTGGCCGTAATGCGCCATTGGTCATTGGATGACTTTTTTCCTAAGTCAGTCAGCCCGACGTCGGGCGAAACGCGATCGTGAGGTCGCGAAGCGGGTGAAACGGACTGACGTGACACGCATCCGAGCGTGCGAGACTCGCAAGATTGATCTATCATTGTCTTGTCTGGCCGCCGTCTGGACGGTTGATTTGCCCATCGGGGCAAATATTATTATCTTCCCAGACCGCGCGAAATTGTTAGTCATTTGTTACAACAGCTTGCAAATTATGATTTGTTTTTTCTTCCGCGTCGGAGAACAAATTCTCCGCGCTCCACTTTTTCAACAAACATCTCTAACGGAAAAAATGAGAATGGGAATTGAATTTGAGTTTGCACTAAAAAACTGGACGTGTATTTTTTTACGATATGTGACATATTTAAAAATATTCGTATTGTTGCACCGCGTTTATCTCCGCGTGATATTTTCCTCGCGTCATCATCTCCGAACGAAATTTCCGCTTCTCGACGCGCGAGAAACGGAAAAGTGCTGAGAAGCACAAAAGTGCATTTCCCGCTCGGACGACAAAAGAAAAACGATAGGAAAGAGAATAGTCGACCGACTCTCCCGGAGGAAGGAACGAGGGGACGAGGAAACAGAAGGGAGGGAGGCCCCGCTGACAAGGTGACGCGACGGATGGGGAGAGGAAGAAAGATAAAGAAAGCAAAGCAGAGAGCGAATTTCGCGCGGCTTGATTGAATGCGGATGTGCGTGCAGCCGGTGGTGGCCGACAACGGTCTACGAATCGGGGGAAAATTATGGGTAGGTCCTCCTTTCGTACGTGTCGGTGGTTCGATGCTATCTGCCTTCTCCTTCCGGGAATTTCGCGGTATAAATAGGAGGGCCGGTGTATACGTGTTGCGTGCGTGCGTGCGTGCGTGCGTGCGTGCGTGCGTTGTGCACGGCCCGACTGCACCGTGCAACGCCGGCGAAAGCCAAGGCGCGCCCGAATATTCGGCACCCGCGCGATTTATGCACCCCATTTGCGCGCGCTCGGGCTGGGCTTAAGCGGAATTCCGAATCGGCACGAAAGCCGCGCGCTCTCTGACTGCCGTTTTAATTGCGCCCACCAGCGATACACCTTGCGGGAAAGTTTTAAGCAGCCGTACGGCGCCGCTCGTTCTCTCCAACCTGCCCCTTTAGCGGCCCCCTCGCGAGAGAGGTGCCGCGTTTCTTCACCCTTCGTCGTGCGCCGCGAAATTACCGGTAATTACCGGTAGCGTCGTTATTCCGCCGATCGTGGTTTATTCATTGGACGCTCATCCGCCTCTCCCCCTCCCCCTCTCCCCGTCCGGAATTCTTTACGCGATAATAAATCCCGATGTGTGGCCGGCGAAACATGCGCGCGCCACGCATTTGACGGAGCGGCTTCGGCAATTATTACATCGGCAATGTTGCGATTATCTGGCTGGAAAAAAAACTTATCGAAAAGATAAACGCGTGCACCGCACGAGGAAAAGCTTTCGATGATCTCGAGACACGTCTCGCTATCGAGTGACGCGGCGAGGAGCTACACCCTCTCTCCAGGATCTCGTTTATTCATCGAGTAAGATCTCGAAAGCGGGACATTTCCGTGCGCGCGACACGGGAGCGAATATCGTAACCGAATTCCTCGTCGCGGGGAGGAGAGAGAAGCCATCCTTTTCTCCTAACCCGGTATTGACGGCGCTTGATATAAATTGGCACACAAACGTGAGATATTGGCCGTATCCCTTTTGTTGATGCAGTCCCTCCCGCTAAAACCAACCCTTTACTCCTCCCTTGATGTACACTCACCTCGGCGGAGGTGAGAGGGAGAGGCGCGACTTTACACTCTCCCTGTGCCACTATCTGCATTGGCTACGTTGAACAGGGGAGGTATTACGGGGTTACTAAAGTATTGTATGGCCTCCCCAAGCCCCATAAGGATAGCCCTCAGGCACGCACCCCCGTTATCGTATGCGTATGCATTTTTTTGCGCTGGTGCGTGCGCGTGAGGGCTGCTCGCAAGCCCTTATATGTGCAGTGAAGGTGAAGGGGGCATCGGGTAACACGGGCAGGCAGGCAGCCACCCAAACGACCGAAACCTGAATGCTCACCCGAGGACACGACTTGTTCACGTATCACACACACGCCGCATGTCCTCATATCTCTCCTTCTCTCTCTCTTTCTTTCTTTCCTCTCTCTCTTTCTTTCTCACTTTATTTTTTTCACGCGCGTCTCTTCCATTCCGTCTCTTCAATTGCACTTGGTCACCCAAGAACACACCTGTATTTACGATCGATAAGGGCCAACGTTCGGAAACAGGTGATTCCGATATCGCGCAAAGCGGAGCCGCCGCCGCAGCCGCCGCCGCCGCCGCCGCTCGCTCCCCTTTCGCGCGCGCTTCCTCTCTTATCGCGCCTCGGTTATCGCCCGCGGACTCTCTCTCGAAAATCCAATCGCGAATTTGCGATCGCTCAGATAACACGTCGGTCGGGTTTGAATTCACGCGCATCTTTCATTCTTGTTATCGCGGACATATACTTTATCGGATATCAAATCGGATGCGTTAATTAAAAGAGGAGGTGATAAGAGAGAGAGAACGCAAGCTTCTTCATCATCAGCGCTGCGCTTCGAGCGAGCGAGCGAGAGAGAGAGAGAGAGAAAAGACTCGCGGAGAATTTTGCGGGGTCTTCGCCAGCATATAACATACCGCGAGTGTTCCGGAGCTAAACCTAGAGTGCTAGAAATACACCCCAAGTTAATTCAAGTACATCGCCTTCGCTGTCGCTACGTGTACGTTTCCCTCCTCCTCGTTCGCTTCTTTGAGCGCGCTCGCTCTCGAGCGTCGTTTGCTCTCATTTATTATTTACAGTCCTCGAAATTGCGATTTTGCAAAGAAAGAAAAAAAAAAAAAAAAAAGAAAATTCCATCACTCTCGCTCGTCGAATGAATCTTCGAAAAAAAAACGGCGAAAACGTGAAGGGCCGTCTTGAACGTGCGTCGTCGCGCGTGCACATGCACTCCGCTTGAAAGGAAAGTGTAGCACGCGTTCCCTCCCTCCCGCCCCTTCAGGAGTTCGATTCCGAACTCCTCAAACTCCTCTTTAGATTCTTCATCGTTTCGAACCCTCCGGTGAAGAAGAAAGCCGGCGCGCAGGTTGACGTCCCTCCCCTAAGTAAAAGGCCGCCACTTCATATCCTCGCGAGGGAGTAGAACGAGTCGCGCGCGCGAGTAGTTGTTATCGTTATTCCGATCGTCATCACTTTCCTCTAGCCATTTTGCGTGAGTTGTTAAATTCGCTTTTAATTTCTTTCGCGTCGCGTTCTTAGCTCCTCTCTCTCTCTCTCTCTCTCTTTTTCCGTTCGTTCGTTTACAATTCGAAGGATTCTCGCGAGAAAAAGCGACCCTTCGCGCGCGGACGGTCCGTAAAACGCTGTGTTAATTAAACGCGGCAGAAAAAGAGAGAGAGAGAGAGAGAGCGGAGACCGATCGGTTCGACCAATGGTGGTTGACGAAGAAATTGGAATTACCGCGCGCGGAAAGGAGCATATGAATACGTAAACGCGCTCCGTCCGATCCCATTTGCGCGCCGCGGAATCGACTCTCTCTCTCGCCGAGATCTATCGTTCGCCACCGCCTGTTCACTCGTAAAATGCAAATCCGGGTAATGGCCCGTGCACGAGCGCTTCAAGACGGAGATCGTTTGAATGGATCATAAAACAACACAGAGCCTCGTCGCCGCCACCATACAATTATACGTCAAAGCTCATGTGTGAGCGCGCGCGCTCGCTCTTTTTTTTTCTCCCGCGCGAATATAATATTATTATTTCTACTTCCATATATATATCTCTCTTCTTCTCTCTTTCTCCGGTACTTTTCTCTCGTTTAACGGCGAGCCCCTAACGTCCCGGTCCCGACGTCCGTTCTCGCGAACGGCGCGAGAAAGCTCGTACGCGGGACGGGCGCTTTTTTTTTTTTCTTTCCTTTGCACCGTTCTTCCACATACTCGAGAGAGAGAGAGAGAGGGAGAGAGAGAGAAAGAGAGCGTATAGATTCGTCGACTGTTGCAATGCCGACAACATCATATCGCGTGCGCCGCAGCGGCGAGTTAAACTCCGCGGAGTTTAACTCGGACTCGTAATTGCACATTGCAAATAACGTCGATAAGAATTTTATCTATTTGCAGTTACGTTTATTTACGCGTTCGTGCAACAGTTCGCTTTTATCTCTTCTCTAAAATTAGGAGTTTATTTAATTAAAAACTCCCGATATATATCGGACTGGACGCCGATTAAATATAAATTTTCGCGATAAATTGCGACCCGTCGTCGGTCGTAGAGGAGTCGCTTGTAATTTATTGCTTTGTGTGTACATGTTACGTCAGCTTTTTTCTCAATTAGTTTTCTTATTCGCGCTCGCCTCAATCATTTCCCCGAGATTCATTATTAACCCGCGCGCGTGCTGGCAATAAAAACGGAATACCATCGCGATCCCACGCAACACACGTGACGTTGTTGTTGTTGTTATTTTTTCTCTCTCTCTCTCTCTTTGTTTTTCTTTTTTTTTGTTGCACACGCATCGCGTTGACGAGCCCATTAGCAGTCTCGGGATTCTCGATATGGATTTACATAAACATTTGCAGAACGAGCGCGCGGGTTTTTTTTTTTTTTTTTTTTTTTTTTTTTTTGATTTTTAAGTGGAAGGAGGAAAGTTAGGAGGCGAGAATGCTTCAAACTACCAATTTAAATGCCGATCCGGTGAGCCGGCGGCCAATATGCCTCTCTCGCAGAGTGCAAGGTTATTAAGGCACAGTCTGGTATCTCGGTGGCCGGGCATGGCCGGCGAGTTTAGGTAGATTGGTCCCGGGGACCAGTGCATTCAAGAGAGAGAGCTCATTGCCATCGATATGGCGGGCGAAGCTTGACCTCGGATTATTCCCGATGATTTGTTCTCTCGTAATGGAAACACGGCCCGCTCTCGTTACAAGAAAAACGACTTTGCGCGCGGTGAACACGCACACACATACACACCGCACGTGTGTTGCACACACGGAATGCGAATCGAGATGCTTTGTGAAAAAAAAAAAAAAAAGAGCTTCCTTATCGAGAGAAATATCGAGTCTTTAGATTCTCGCGGAGAATCGTTGAGAAATACATCGAGAAACGTTTCTTTTCGCGACAAAACTGTGACGTAATGAAGGGGAAAGAAAAAAACGCGCGCGCGCACGCACATCGCAGAGAGAATCCGCAATATGCGATAAAATAATGTTTTCCCGAGGTTTTTTAAAAAAATTTGAATTTTTTCCTTTTGTGAAATATTTCGGCGCACAAACGTCGACCGTTTTTCTCTGCGCCAAGCTAATGCGGTGTGCGTTTAATGTCGATTTTAGCGTTTCTGTTTCGGTGAAAGGAGAGCACTAACCCGACCGTCGGCAAGGACGAGTGCTCGAAAAGCTGTCGAAAAAAAAATAATAAAGCAAGAATTAGCGCGTCTGTCTCTCTCTCTTTCTCTCTGTCTCTCTCTTTCGCGAAAACGATTGACCGCCGCCAATTCAACTTGCTCAGGACCAGGACGTTGCATCCAACAATCGCATTACACGCGCGAATTATGTCGTCGTCGTCGTCGTCGCACGTCTTTGACGCGAGACGCTGACCGTGTCACTGACATATCGCGTCGCCAGAAATATATAAACTCTGCAATTACGAAAGAAAAGCGATGTAAAAGTTGCATTGGTCCAAGTAACACAGCCAACAATTTTTCTCAATTTAATTTCGCGTTTATTATCTTGTTTTTCACTTTTACAATGAAATTTCGAAGATTGCGCGAAGACAAAACGTGTTTTATTGCATGATTTTTTTTTTTTTTTATGTACGACGAGTTTATTGTTTGATCCGATATCTTTTGCTATCGACGGCGCCGATCGCTTGAACAAACGTTTCCTTGGCATCCTTTCGCGATCCGCACTTGCGACAAATAAGATAACCCTTTCGTCAGTTCCACGTTGGAGGCGCACACATTCTCGCCTCACTTATCATCAACGGTCACGAGAACCGTGACACAGTTGGTAATGATCCGTACGGGCGCATAAAAAAAAATTCCACACATATGTCGAATTTCAGATGCGATTGCGTCGAGCGATATCGACGTGTTTTTCGAAGCTTTATTGCTTTATTGCTTTATTGCCACGTCGTCGTCGCGAGCAATTGTAATATCGAAAAGCAATTCTTGTTCGATCGTTGTTTTGATTCCATCACTTTGTCGCGCATAAAAAATAATTAGAGGCGCGCGACGCAAACCGTTCCATGTTTGTGGTGGCGTGACTCTCTCTCTCTCTCCGTTGCATCTTCGATCTCGCCAAAAATTACGTACGTAATTTGCTTTGAAGGCGATAAGTCAAAATTCATCTCATTCTTCTACAAAACGTTTTTCTCTCCCAGCATCATATTTGGCGGTCGTGTATACTTATCGCTTGTGATAAGAAAATGATATAATTGACATTTACGGATTCGAGTTCATGGGACGCATGATGTGGAACCGAGTCCGAAATTAAACGCCGAGAAATCGGTAAGTACGTGCTGACACCTACGAGAAATCCAAATACATTGATTTGTGAAAAAAAATTCGACCAAGTTTGTGCAAAAAAAAAAAAAGCGTGCGCTGTTCTCACATTCAAATTTCCCAAGTTGTAATTTTATTTTCGGCGAGCTCTGTGGAAATGACTAACGGAATCAACTAATGACCGACTAAATACGTAAAAAAAAAAGAAACTCTTCCAACGAGTTCGTAAAAATGTTATTTGCTTATTTGTGTTTCAAATCGTCGAAGAAAGCATGAGGCTGCTTTCGATTAGAGATAATTTGTTTCGATCCCGCTTGCTGTCGCTGCGAATCGACCGCGAAATGTTACACATAGCGAGAGTAACAAGTCACGAGTCTCATCAAACCAATCCGTGGAGCTCGTCTTCACACGTGGCGGATTACGATTCGCGAATTGCGTTAATCAGTTTTCTAGAATGTTCTGATTTGCGCAGTAAATCCGGGATGCTGACGTGGCTCTTCCGTTTTGGAACATTCTGGAAAAGAAAACGGAATAAAAAGGGGCCGATAACGAGAATCGGTGGCCAGTCGAATTTCAATCTCAAGCTGTCGAGTAGTTGGTGAAGTGCTGCGAGCGAGCGTTTTCTTTTTTTTTTTTTTTCACGAGTTAGAAAATTGTAAAAATTGCACACAAGTGGTGGATTTTCGAGGAGAAGTCTTGCAGATGTGAAAGATGCATCGGCGTTTAAATTTTTGACGCGAGAACTCTGAAAGTGACTTGCAATCTGTTATCTCACACAGAGAGACGATCGAGCTTCGATCATTTTGATATTCAACCGGTTCGTCGTTTACAATTGTACGTGCTTTGTACAATTGTTTTTAGTCTTTCGGGGAAAATCTTTGAAGAAACTGGAGCGAGTTCTTCGCTGTCAGCTGGGAGCGCACGTTCTCCGGTGCGTTGCATCAGCTGCGTGACCGCGAGATCAGCTGATCAGATCGCACGTTTCCGAAATCGGTGTGCATCAGCATCGAAGCGTTGCGCTCACGTAAGTCCACGGCAGTGCTGCGTTTCGTTAAACCCTGTCGTAGCCTCGTTATGGAGAAACAAATTGAAGCGCTTGTTCAAGAGCAAAGAGAGCTGCACGACCGCATGGCTCGCGTCGTGGAAAATTTGAATAAATTGGGACAAGCGAATATAACGCCGGGCGCGGTCCAATCCCGGCTGAAGATGCTCGACAGTTACTGGGCAAAATTCGAGGAACAGCATAAAGCTCTAAAAACGACTCGCCGAGATGTCATTCTTCGTCACGACTACGTGAAAACGGACTTCTACGGAAAGGTCGAGGAAACGTACTTGTGTCAGAGGGCCATTCTTCTCGACATTTCCGGCAGTATCACCAAACCGAGCAAGAAGACCGAGACAGCTTCTACTTCGGCGAAAATAAAAACATCAAGCCGCGATAATTTGCCGAGAATACAATTGCCCCGTTTCGCCGGCAAATTCGAAGACTGGCCGTCGTTTAAGGACCTCTTTCAATCGGTTGTCGGCAACGAAGCGCAAATGAGCGAGGTGGAGAAACTCCACTGTCTCAAGGTGAGTCTGAAGGGAGAAGCGAGGAATCTAGTCAAAAATCTGGCAACCACGTCGGAAAATTATTCGCGCGCTTGGAATATCTTGTGCGGTTACTACGAGAACAAACGGTTGCTGGTGCGATCGTGCTTGAATAAATTCACGTCTATCCGAAGAATGAAATCGGAATCCGCGACGGAGATTCGCAAGATTCTTGACGGGGTGACCACGACCGCGAGCACTCTCGAGAGCGTCGGACGACCAGTTTCCGGTTGCGAAGATCTCTTTGTGCACCTCATTGCCGAGCTCCTGGACTCTCGCACGCGCCGCGAATGGGAGTATTCGATCAAAGAGTCGTCTGATCCGCCGTCGTACCGCACGCTGAAACAGTTTTTGGAAGAGCGTGTGCACACACTCGAAATAATGCAACCATCGAAGTCAGACGCGACTCCAAACAAATCGCGTTGTCATTCCGGACGGATCGTCGCGCGCACTCACGGGCGAAAGAGAAATCCTGGCCGTTGTTCGACGTGTGAAGAAAATCATTTTTTGATATTCTGCGACAAATACAGAAATAAGTCTGCGCGAGAAAGACGACGACACGTCGAGTCAAATCGTCTGTGCCGGAACTGCCTTTCGAGGCACAGAGCCGACGACTGTTTCTCAAAACGCGCCTGTTCCGTGTGCAGTGACAAGCATCACACGTCACTGCACGGCGCGTTTTTTCGCGCGCGAAGTAAAAACTCGAGAAACGTAAACGTCGATTGCGACACACAACGCGGTAGAAAGGCGCGTTTTCGAAGACAGCGTGTCGAGTCAAATCATCCGTGCCGGAACTGCCTTTCGAGGCGCAAAGTCGACGACTGTTTCTCAAAACGCACTTGTTCCGCGTGCGGTGACAACGCGTCACCGCACGGCGCGTTTCGTAGTAAAAGCTCGAGAAACATGAACGGCGATTGTAACACACGGTGGGACAAAAGGTCGCGTTTCCGTGCCGCTGCTTGCAACCGCCCGTGTCCGCGCGGCCGATCGTTTCGGCGATTCGATTCGCGCGCTCATAGATCGGGGTTCGGAGATGGCAATAATAACAGACCGACTTGGTCGAAGACTGCGTTTCCCTCGTCAGCGCGTCTCGGCGGCCGTGATAGGTGCGGGCGGTCAACAAACCGGTACAGCGAGGGGAAAAATAACTTCAAAGACATTGTCTCAGTCTATCTTAGAGTCAATGACGATGTCTGCACCTCTGCCGCGCCTTAAAGCACACGCGAGTGACGGCTCAGACACGGCCCTTGATCTTGCCGATCCAAACTTTGCTCCAGCGGATTCCATCGATTTATTACCGGATTACATCTATTCCAGTATATTGTGCAAGGGGTTGAAAAAGGGGTGCTATCGAGTCAAACCAATTCGTCCGCAGCAAATTCAATGGCACGACGACGCATCAATGTTCCACGTAAGTGATCCGCCCTCGCGGAAGACGCAAGGGTGACGAATCGAGTCGCCGAAATCCAGAGATTGGAGATGCTGAGGCCCGCTGGAATCATTTGCCAGAGCAGATTGCGCGTCCAGAAAAATGCCACCGGCTGAATATTTCGAACACGTGTTTTGACGGCCATCTCTGCTGGAGCTTCAATGTCTCATCAAAAAGTTCACTGATCGATCCGGAGAGTCGGCGGCCGATTAAGACACCTTGTGACGAGAAACACGCAGTGATTCTACACCGACTCATGCTACATTTTCTCGTTTAGTTGGTCGACAGTCGTGTCGCAAGATCTGCACGGAAGAGTTTAAGCTTACCCTTCACAGCGAACAGAAGTACTGGATCTCTCGAGGACGGAGCCAAGTGAAGTGTGCATTCACCGCTGCGTGACTTGTGCTCGATGGCGGGCGGCCACTCGAAAGCAATGAGGCAGATCTTCCACGTCCTTCCGGAAGCGTCACAGACCAGCTAGACCGTTTCAACACGCCGGAGTGAATTGCGCGGGACCAGCGCTGCTTCGAGCCGCTCCCAAACGTGCTCATAGAACCACAAAATTTTTTTTCTTTTTTTTGTTTTGGTATTTCTATAGCTTATCGAAAATTTATGTTTCGCAGGGAGCGAAACATGTACACGACTGTTTAAGTAATTGCGGCAGTAACTTTGTAGATGCGGACGCCGAATTGCGGAAACTGCAGCCCACTCCAAAGAAAATCGACGCATCGCGCAGGAATTAGATTAGAAGGTAGGGTACAGCCGGCGATCTGATCCCCCCGCAGACTCTCATTCCAGTGAGTTTTGCGTAAAATAACCGACTCTGATGCAGTCTCTTATCTCCGCGTCAGAAATCAGCGAAATTCTGATTGATAAGACCGTTCGAAAATAGAAACTTTGCGCTCGACGAACTTGGAAAAGACTGCGATACGATACTTGCGAATAATAATTTTCTCCGTTTCGCTGAAACGATTTTGATACATTTTCGGTAGCGAAAACTGGCTGCGCGTTTTAATTCGCAATTGAAACGCAAAATTGCGAGAGACAATAATCAGGTTTTCGGCGACCCGAAAGTTTATCGCCAAAGGCCGCGGTGAATCTCTTGCATTGATTAGAGAGCGCGCGATTTAACTAAAGTGCACAGATTGCTTGACTGAGAAAAAAAAAAAAAAAAGAAACAAAAATAAGAAGCGGATCATCATTCACGCGATATATTGGATTTGTTACGCAAGTCGCTTTTAAAAATCAATCCGAGCGCCACGTATCAATCGAAAGTGACAAAGTACGCGTTTAATTGACACACACACACGCGCGCGCGCAAGAAAAGATCTCTCCGCATGCAATCCGGAATTTTTCACAGGGTTTGCGAGGATGGGGAAATACAAAAAAACACTGCTCGTTGTTTTTTTTTTTCATTTTATTTTATTGTTTTGCTCATCGAAAAACCATTTATTTTATGGAATAAATATTCTATCCTACCCCTAGGAAGTACACATTAGATCTATAAGTATGCAATTGTTGTCTGTCCTCGGCCCGTACATTCGTAAAAGTTACACGCAATCGCGCTGCGTGATATTGTTGACGTGTTGTACGGAAAAGCGGGAGAAGGGAAAGGGCGAAGTAAAAAAAGAAAAAACAAAAAACTATAGTACCACGGTTGTCGGAACGGGATAATAATGAGGACAGCGTTCGGGGAGAGATTACTCAATCAAATTGATAAAAAAGAAAGAATGGATTTTTCAAAGAGCCTTTATCTCTTGCGTCCTCTATATATATATAACAGCTTTATATAAAACCCTAAATTTTTCACTTATAAATTCCTGTATACATGTATGTTATTCCTGTATATATGGTTTGTTTCGGCCTTTTGCGTGTAATTTTTTTTTTGTTTTTTTTGTTTTTTTTTGTTTTGTTTTTTTTTGTTTTCAATCAATCACATAATTTCAGGGACGGTGCGCGCACTAGTCGATCGTGTATCGTATATGCTATTTTACAAGTTACAGCTATTCACACACACAGTGCACTTGACGAAGCCAAAAAAAATCTTTATACTCTATCGGATTAAACAAACAACGATTTCACGTTGTTTTTTTTCTTTTTTTCAAAAAACGTTATTTTGAAAAAGAACGTGAAACAGATTTAATCCAATAGAGTATAAAGATTTTTACAAAGATTTGTTTTTTTTTTCATGGCGTGTTTCCGGTTTTTCAAAGATCGCAAGGAATTGAGGGATCAAACAAAATTTCGATTAGCTCCATAAAATTGTTGATCCGGAACTGATCGAAATCGCATTGGTTTTCAATCGCTGAGTGTTAAGTAAGCGGAATTTCTTTAAAAAATAAAAAAAAGATCGTTGTTCTTCTCGACGAAAAGGCGCATCTCTCCCGGGATGCGCGAGAGTGCGGCACAGCTCGCGAGCTGCGAATAACGTTTTTTTTTTTTTCGTTTTATCTGTCTGAGTGAAAGACGCCCGATAAGATATTGTTCGTCGTTAGGAAATCGCTCGCGCGCAATTTTCCAACGCGAGCACGGCGCTAATTAAATTTTAGCGCGACGCTCAAAACATCCGCGCGGCTAATAACCATCCGCCGCGCTGTTCGCGCGTTGCGACAATAAAAAAAAAAATCTCACCTCTCTCTCTCTCTCTCTCTCTCTCTCTCTCATCTTTTTCCGCTTCACTGTCGCCGAACAATATCTTATCGAGCGTGTCTTTCACTTAGATAGATAGCACGCTACAAAGCAAACGCCACATTCTCGCCCGCGATTTACGATTTATTTACATAATTCGACACGCTCTCTCTCGCACATGCACTCTCACAATTTGCTAGATAAAAAAAAAAAAAAAAACGACTATATGATAAAAACTTATCTCTATATTTATATATATATGTATATATCTGTATATATAATATAGTAGAAAGACGATGGAAGGGGGAGAAGGGGGAAAAACCCACGATTAGAAAAACAACGATTTTACTGTACACCGAGATCTGTTGGTCAACACGTTTCCATCGATCGTCGTGCGACTTCGTTCGTTCTGACGAACGACTTTTTATCACGTTTTCTATCGATCAGATCTATTTTGCGTTCATGACAAAGAAGTTTGATAAGAAAAAATGTTTAAAACAATTATCATAAAACGAGATCGAGCCGAAAATTGCACAAGTTGTTTAAAAGGGCACAAAAAATTGTACAAGTTGTTCACAAAAGTGAAGTAAAACCTCCTCGCAGACTCGATGCAAACGTGCTTACCGGCGTTTCTTAAAATTAATATCGTTAAACTCTAGGAACTATCCGCCTTGCCATGAACCACCGAGAGTCTCGAGAGCTCTGTTTCTCCGCGCGAGAAACGATACCGCCATCAGAGACCCATCTGGCCCCCCTGGGGTTAGGCCAGTGTGTGTTACACACGTGGATGTTGTAGTCCAACGCGAGAGACCCGACGGTAAGTCTCGAGAGGCCCACCGTGTCGGGTTGGACTGTTTAGGCATCCACGTGTGCAACACACTGGCCTATCCCGGGGGAGATC
>QVNZ01024555.1:0-10155 GCA_014825645.1 Pseudomyrmex dendroicus | reverse complement strand
CTCTCCTTGACTCTACAATTTGAATTTAAAATTAAATTTAAATCGAATCATTATTAAAAAACTCAATCTCGTTTTGAAAATAAAAATCTTCTTGCGTCTTCTATTTCAAAGCAATATCAAACGTTATCGTCGTCTGCGATCGCGTCATAAAATATTACCGTAACACCCTATTAATTTTAGCCCCGAGTCTTCGATATGCTATAATTGAACCCATGTCTGGTCTCTCAACATTATACACATGTCGGGAATTAGATTCTGATATTATTCTGACATTAAGTATTCTGACTTAATGACGGGCTGAGCACATGACCGATTTTAGCCTTGTTAATAATTATCTTCTTAATAATTATCGCAACTCGACAATGGGTCAGGGATTTTGGCCTTCGCAATTCAGATCCTATCGTATCCTCAATGTATATCGCATTATTTATGTAATATCAAAATGTGATGACGGAAGAGAATTCGCGGGAGAATTGCAACACAGACGTGGTTATCAAATTGTTTTTATAGGATTATACGTTGCGTCATATAACGCGCGGACATGGGGGTGCGGTTTTCGATGGGGGGGCCGATTTCCGGCGCAATCTCCGATCCGGAGACTTACGAGACAATGGACCGTCGTTCGCGAAGGAGACAAATGGTCCGCGCGTAATGGCACGAGCAAGAAAAAAAAAGAGCGCAGGATCGTAGCGTGACGGAAACCGTTTCTGCGAAAGATACACTGTCGTTCGTGATTATTATCCATGAAAAGGTGACGCCGACTGAATCAACGATTAAGCGGGTTTCCGGTCATCTTTTTTGTCTATTATTTATTATCTTTTATCTCATATTTTATCTTACTATCTAATACATACTCGTATGAAAAATGTTCAAATAAAATCGATTTTCCGTTGGGTAAAGGGCTGACGCGACCTGATCGGTGCGTAGCCGACTGACAATAAGACGACGCTGGCTCGGGAGACCAGATGTCGCGTATACATAGATTCAGGATCCGCTTGGTTCATTCATAGCAGCTCCCGTGGCAGCGAGCACCTTGCTCAAAACAACGTCGACCTCCTGGACCAAGGAAACCCGATACACCGGCACACGGTACCTATCTCTCTGTTGAGATGCGCGCTACTCTACTCGTCCATATTCCGGTCCGCGCGCGTTCCAATTCCGTTAAACAACTGACGACTTACATGTACGTCCGAATCGTACGTACATGTTCCGGAAGTACAAACGTCGTAATTCCCTGCCAACCAATCTTCACTATTTTTCGAAGGCGCGATCGACGGGTCGTCAGTTTTACAAATCAATATTTTGGTGTTTTTTAGCACATATTCAACAACTGAGCACAATACATAGAAGAAGAAAAGACGCAAACAATGTAGAAAGAAAACAGAAAAAAGTGTTATGTGAAATAAAACAGGCGCCTAGAAACATTGATGTAAAATATGAACAGAAAAAAAATCATCTATAACAAAACTCTACAAACACAAAATTCTCCATCAATTAAAGTTGTACGTTTCAATAGAACCTCGTTAAATGACGGTTTGATATAAAGTCTTCACAAGTAATTAAGAATATAAGTTGATTGCTGCACATAGAAAATAAATTTGACTTTTTTCATCTAGTTTGGTAAAATCTTCCGTAAATCTCCTTTATCGATCGAATATTATCCAAAATAAACTTGAAACGTGATTTCCTACAAATTAATTATAATTAGTTGACACACATACACATTATGTTACTTATCACTAATAGCATTGTTGCAATCTATAATACGCACCTCTACATTGTATTTAACTGCAGTATTATAGAGTAAAATAGCAGTTTCTAAAGTAATCTTTTGCTTAAGCATCTGAATACACTTATTTTTTAGCTTAGTCTCTAAGTATGAATCAGCTAAGGCATATAAATCTGTAAAAAAAGTTACTTTTAATCAGAGTAACATAGTAATAACGCACATAATATATGATACAATTAAATATAGCAATAAAATATACAGTAGTGCATTGCTAATTTGCCGCTTCTTGGTTCCGCGAGTGGCAAAATATCGAGGCAGGTATTATTCCGAGAATTGCAAGTTATCTCTGATTGGCTCGATCGCCGCGGAGTCATTTCAACCAATTCGCACAAAGCTTCGCCTCGGCGAAGCACATCCGAGAATTGGTGAGGATGTCCTTCGGCAAAATATCAAAGCAAAAATGTGGCAAATTAGCAAGGCACTACTGTATATGTTCTGATATAACTGAAAAATCACACACACACACTTGAAATTATATACATGTAAGTATATTATAATATATTTAAATTGAAAACTTACCTATTAGTTTTTCCCAAGACAGATCGAGAGAGATTTTTCCAGTATATAAGTACTTTAGAAAACTTCTATATACATCATAGGAAAAAACTGATCATGAATCATGACACTATCGGAAATCAAACATTATGTAAGACAAAGTAATCGCGGAGCAAGTTCAAAAATTTTTTTTATATAAAATGTATTTTTGTAAATAAAAATACTACTAATATTCTCTGGTTTGTAAATGCTTACTCCTGATTACTTTCCTTCCATGTATTTTGGAACATGGTTCTGAATGTTCAGAATACACTATACTATGAATGTTCAGAATAATTTTGTGGACATGAATAACACTGCCCTCTACTTATACAACAAAATCGCTCGTCGACTACATAAAAAAAGAGAAACTTAAGAGTGAAAAACGCATGTAAAAAAAAACTAATTTCAATGCTGCAAAGTAAAAATTCATACAACTTCTTACATAAACAAATATTACTAAAGATGTGTGTATATTAGTAAATAGTTTCAATATTTATAATATTTCTATGATATTTAAGTATTATACACTTTAAAATTCGAAAATTATAAAAAAATAAAATTACACATATAGAGTCATCAAAAGCAGTTTCAAGGCTTTCCATTACATCTGATGTTTCATTAGTTCTTATATTATTCGGAGGCACTAAATGTGACACGCAAATAGCATGTGGTATATCACTCCAATCAAAAATGCCCCATATTTGAAACCTATACTATTATTGGATTGGAAATATACGAATCATGATAGTGATCCCATATAAGTATAAACATACCCATTGCTGTTAAGGGCGACGCTTGTATGTTTATGTAGCAGAGCATTATTTATATCTATGATTTTTCCCATACTGCATGTCTTTATCTAAATAAATAATTAGAATAAATAACTAAATAAATAACTTTCTTTTTATATAATAGTTGTGCAGAAAAAATGATACACAAGTTTTTAAGATATCTTGTAATAACACAGCATGGTCTTTATATGAAAAAAATCTTGTTCGACTGTATTAATTAAATTGCTGGACAATATGATAATGCAAAATTGTAGAGTTGCGATAGAAAAGCTGATCGGATTTTAATAAACAAAGAAAATATATTCAAAAATACTAATCTAATGTCTAATGAACACTGATATACAGTAAAAGTAATTGAATTATAGAAAAATAAATTGAGAACACAAGCTTTGCGTACAAAAGATAATCAGAAAACGTCGAAATATTTAACATCAGAGATATACTTACAATGTACCACAATGTACGACCGCAACGTGAGCTGGATCAGAGGATTCAAATTGTTCAATCAAACTTCAAACTCGTTTCTTGTGAGAAGGGAAACGCTGTTTTCAGCGCCACCTGGAGTACCAGTCAGGAAATAATGAATTAAAAAATGAGTAGAAGGTTGCCGCCATATTTAAAACATATCTCGCGCGCGTGCTACATATAGATGTAGATATTGAAAAGTAGAAATTTTCTGAATATAAATAAAAAAATGTATTGCAAAACATTTTTCCGTCCTACTTTAAACAGACGGATTGTCGGATATAGGGTCGATTGTTCTACCTTTAGATAAAATATCGAGTAATTTATCTAATGGTTAAAATTCTGATTTGCGTTGTTCCACGTGTGAAACGCAGCCTTGCAGTTGTTAAAATACATGATTATTGTGATATATCAATTCCAAAATGTATTTTAGCAACTGCAAGGCTGCATTCGACACGGAGAACAATGCAAATCAGAGTTTTTAACTATTAGATAAATTATCTGATACTTTATCTGAAGGTGTTCTTTTTCTTCGCTTAAATGATTCTTTTCCCCTTCTCGTAAGGAATATATGCCAGTCTGGGTTTTATCTGAAGGTGGAACAACCGGCCATAAATATATAAAATATTCAGTGTGGTTAAAAAATGTCATGCAAATGTCATGTCTTACTTTAAACAGACTGTTGCTATAAGCATATAAAATAATCCGTAGGAAAATGTAATGCAAATCACATAAATTGTACACTATAGCATCACAAAATATGCGAACACAATCGTGAGTATCACTGAATATCACAATCACTGATGATCAAAATTCAACACTATACCTATATCTTTGAAAAACATTTATAAATTACATTAATTTATAGCACAAAAACACCGAAAAGAACGGCACATGACAGAAACAGTTGTAGTACAAGTTAGCACAAGTCAGACAAGCAATTTGTTGGCAAGGGGAAAAGAGAGGAAGAGAGAGGAACCGACTGTGCTGCTGCCTGGAGCACCGATCACCGAACCAAACTACTGGAACTATTGGAGCCAAAAAATACAGCGAGTTGAACCTCTTGATCTGGATTTTGCAGAATTTTGGAATTCAGTGTTGAAGTTTAAAATAATGAAAAAAAAACACCTTCTGAAATAAATAAATAAATAAATATTAAAAACGTGTTTAGTTGATTCAGTTGGTTTCCTACACAAATATGATTAACAATAACAATGATAAGGTGTCGGTTTTGAACAAAATAGATAGTCGATTAATAAAGAATAATCAAAAATATATTTTGTTAAAATTGAATATAATAAAGATGCAAAACGTTCTCTAACTTGAAACTTCCTCAGTCGTAAAAAAATTACAAAAACAAAAGATAAAACAATATAATTACAATAAAATTAAAAAGATATAAATGCGAAACACAGAAAATTCTTATTAAAACGTGCACTTTTCTGAATTAAATATAGTTATACGTTACAAATGCCGCTAAGTTATTTAAGATGGTTAAAAGATCCTACAATGAATAAAACATGAAAACGCAGACGTCAGATAAATAACTTACAAAATATTGTTCAGAGTCAACTGTTAAGAGAAGAACAAGGGCAGCTACTTATATACTTATTTCCTCCTTCTTCCCTCACAGAACATAGTCTGGTGATAAAACCGTTGAGTTAAAATCAATGTTTTATTTTGCTAAGAAGTTCGAAATAGGAACTGTCTAGTATTACAAGGTCATTAACTAAATTAAGACTATTAGATTGCATTTTTATATGAACTATTTCAGAGACAAGTCTCTTGTAGAAATTCGATTTATGGTCCAAAATTTCTACATTATTCCAGTCAAATGAATGATTGTGATCTAATCTATGTTTAGAAGGTAACTGTGGAGTAAATCATAAATATGATTTTTTTATGTTTGAAATCATCTCAACAAATCTTATACGATTGAGATTGTTTTTTTATGAACTACATTACTGCCTTAGTGAAAATATGCCAATCCATTTAAAAAAATGGCGATAATCTTGAAATCTTGAAAAATATGACATTGAGAAAACTTTTTTTGCATATCATAATATTTGCTTCTTTAAATCAAACAACTTTATCTTTTTGTATCATTACAAACAACAAAGATATTCTAAATGATCGAGTTAGAGTAAACATTCTGTATACACTATATTATTAGTATTCTTGTATAAACTATATTGTTAGTATTCATTTTTATATATTTTTAATTTTTAAATTATGACAAGAATCTACATTTTATAGATATATAATTTTAAAATATTTAATTCATATTATACAAATTCATTAATTAATAATTTTATTCATATATGTTATATAAATTAAATATATGTTTAAGTATATGCATCTATTAAATATATTTAAGTATATGCATCTTAAGTATATGAATCTACATAAAATGTAGATTCTTTTTGTAATTTACAAATTAAAAATATATAAAAATGAATACTAATAATAATAGTTTATATATATTAAATATTTTTCAATATTCTCTCTAAAAACTTATATATATATTAATACATTTAACTCATAATTTAATATACAGTTAACTCATATTAAGAATTAATAAAAATATAATAATAAATGCATCTTGAGATGTTTAACCCATTACCAATAATATTATGTACTTTTTTCAAGATTGTAAATCTTGGAGAATTATTTTACGTTGTCATACGCAACAAGCGCACAACGTGAACGTGCCTCCGTGTCTTGCCTTTTCGCTACTGTTGGCGCCTAAAGATGCTTTAACAGTATTTTCTGTTTTCAAATTTCGTCGTTCACAGCGTAAGACTAATATTACATTTGTCGTACAACAAGTCGTACAAAGTTTTTAAGTGTGTTGATTGGCTGTTGGATAGAATATCTAAAGAGGGAAAAGAATTAGAATTTCTCAATTTTGCCAATCAACATACTTAAAAAATTTGTCGTACGACAAATGTAATATTTGCCTAAGTCGCGGTTGAACTTCTACCGTATGCCGCGTGCGGTATGTATATCAAAATCTGCCGTAGCAAAAGAATTAATAAACCAATAGTATTGCTTTTCATAATTGAGATCATCTCTCGATTAATATTAATAATATATTCTATATTAATAGTATATTTAGATTAAAATTACCACAGCAAATTTAAAGTATTACAACGCGAATTAAAAAATCAAAACCTGTAAGAAATTTTACAAGAAAATTGTAGAATATTAGATAGAGAAACGTTACTCTAAAAGACATTATCAGATTATTTTTTCGTTTTCATTTGACTGGATTCGCATCGATCTGATCTGCTGACGGCATAAAACGTCCCGTAGATCTGCTACTACGTGCTGCGATTTGTCGTTGCTCGAAAGCTTTCATGTCGGCGTCGAGCTCTTCGTACGGTTGGGTTACCGTGTCAGCCAGATCAGCGCATCTGCGATCATCAAGAAAAAGAAGTAATGATTTAATCATCGATGAGTCATTCCGCTAGTTCGTACTGGATCGTTCTGTCCGTGGCACAGAGCCTGCACTTGTTACTAGCTGCAAGAGCGGTTTTGTCCAAGCCGAGCTGCCGGAAGATCTTCAATCCCTTGCGCCAAATATTCTTCTCCGTCGTCGCTTCCTCTGTGCTCGACGCTTCCGTTTTACTCGGCGATTCGTGCTTTAAGGCATCTTCATTCCAAATTGTAATTATACATATATAATATTTAATTATATATAAATAATATTTGCACGTCTCAAAATAGTTAATTATGAAGAAGATATTCTGTAGAGAAAGCAGGAAATTTTAGTTTTGATTTCTGGTCGAGGTAAAAAACTTTTTACTTTAATATATTTCTACTCTCTTATTCTTTGAAGTCATTACCAAGTATCGCGTAGAAATCATCATTTTGCGCGCGCATTATCGCGTATCATCGCGTAGTACAGAAAATATATACTTACCTTTCTGCGATTGCAGCTTATGCTCCTGAGCATCTAAGAATTTCCAGAACAATTTTACTTTCTCCTGCTGACTTACACTATCATTTTTGACAAACTGCAACTCCATGTAACCTTTGCTTCTCGAAACCATTTCGCGCGGCCGCGCGAAAAGCGTATACCTGAACCAAACGACTATTTATGTGACATCACTTCCGGCATCGTGATGCAGCCGCAGCGCGAATCGGCGTCTAGTGAGAATTGAATATCGATCTCTCGCCGTGCTCGATCGATAAAAGTTGTCGCTTATTATGGCGCCTATTCGACATTTAGCAACAATAATTCATAACCGATATTCATAGACGGATCTTATATTTAAATTTGTTTTAAGTTTATCTTGAGATGTTCTACAGCCAATAAAATGGCTCGTACAGCGTTTCAAGTCGATCTTAAAAATAAATTTAGACTATAAAACCAGTCTTTGATTGTAACTTATGAACTGGTATCTCTACTTTTCTTATTTTCACAATACTTTGTCATGTAATGAAGATTAACAGCGCCTCCATCGCCTAAGTGATAGAAAAGTGACATAAAAGCCGCAAGCAGTATTTTTTTACTTTTTTAGCAATACTTTTAGCAGTACAAGCAGTCCTTTTTTAATTCGCACATATCGTTGCGATAATGGTTTTATATGGTTAATGAATATTAACGGCGTCTCTGTTGTCGATTTTCAGCATTTTTAATAGCATCAAAATTCTGATTAAGATCTGATTAATAATTCATGATTATAATAGTCAAAAGAATTCACATATACATAATATAATAATTTTTGTTTCACAAAACTCAATGTTTATAACATCATTTTTTAATAAAACTCTATTAAAAATCTTTTTGATTAAAAACTTCCATATATACTGTTAGAATTAAAAATATTACTAATTTTCCTTCTCGGTCAATATACACATGTGTATACTTTTTTATTTTCAATTGTCGTGAAAGGGCGAAGTGAACTTCCGGTATTGTTTTAAAAATCTATATCCAATAAAATCCGATCATCCTCGCGCATCTTCGAATTCCCGTTTCTCATGGCTAGTATTTAAAAGACATCGTCAGGCTTTTTTCTTCTCCGATTCCATTTCCGATGACTATTTCAACGCGCACGGTCGGGACGACGACGACGATGGATGATGATGTCATTGCCCCGAGGGGCCGTCGAGCGGTCGTCGCGCGCGGCGCTGGTTGCGCGACTGCCTCTCTCAAGATGGCCGTCGTTGCGTACATCTGATCGGAGGTGTGTGTGCGAGAGACACCCGACGCTGATACACGATAAGGAAAAAGCGAGGCTGTGGTCCACCGCTGGCGATGGTGGTGGCAAACGCGCGAACGTGAGCCTGGCCTGCCGGCACCGATGCGGACCGTCCCGGGCGCCGTCGTCGTCGATGGTTGTTCCTGCGCCCGCGGCCGCCGGCGGCTCGCACCGAGACCATGTTCAGCAAGAAGCTTCACGTAGACGTCAAGAAGTCGACGCTCAAGATCCAGGATGTCAAGAAGGACAGCGCGACGCGTTTCAAGCATCTCAAGATCGTGCTAGGTAAGGACACGCGGTCGCTTTGCCTCCTAGTGACGAATAGCTGGCGTTTATTCGCCTGAGCGTTTTGCGAAAAAATAAGTGTGCGAGGGCAGGGAACACATACCTTTGACAGTTGCTTAATTTTACATGTCAGCGGAGATTTTTTAGAGAGTGAACTGTAAAACACGATATTTTCTACTCAAGAAGAATGCTAACGTTTCTTTTCACTCTCCGCTCCATTTAGAAGATTGTTGTATTCGTTGACAAATGGCAGTTTAGTCGCTGCTCTTTGCATGCTTAGCTGAATTCTGAAGAAAAAAGTACATACATTATTTTTGTGCGCTGAAAGGAACATATAAGTTGCATTTAAAAATTAATATTTTAAAAAGTGACAAAATACTTGATACTGTTAGAATGAAATAAAAAATTGAACCTTTCTAAAAAACATATGTGTTGATAAAATTCTATTAACAAGAGTTTGTAAGGTGATACACTACTTATAGATAAAAAAATAGTAGTAGTCAAAAGTATTTCAACCATTAAAAAAAAAACCATTTTATTAAACTTTTATTGCAGGAAACAATTATTATAAACTTATAAACACATCATTCTTTTTTTTTTTTTTTTTTTGAGAAAAAATATTAAATTGTCATATTTTTGTCATTTATTTCACATAGATATACATTGTTTACTTGTACATCTCAGTTGAAGAAAACCAGAATTCGAATCCGCAATTGTAAGATTGTGGTTTGCAAGTATTATATGAGAGGCAGTTCAATATCTAATCACCAAACCACACATGACCACAGTGACCAACACATGGCCTCTATTTCTAGCTAAAGTTACATTTCTTGTTACATATTTTAATATTCTTTCATACGTATCACTTATGTAAAAGTGACTCAGATGTTTCATATGTAATTATATATTGTTTACATTGGCAAAAAAATCTATCATTTGTAATGAACTGCTTTATAATTTTAATCAAAACCTAAGATTTCATGATTTTATTGTGGGTGTGTGTGTGTGTGTGTGTGTGTGTGTGTGTGTGTGTGTGTGTGTGTGTGTGTGTGTGTGTGTGTGTGTGTGTGTGTATATATAT
>QVNZ01024554.1:0-19911 GCA_014825645.1 Pseudomyrmex dendroicus | reverse complement strand
AAGTGAGCTGAAATGTTCACGAAACGTCGGTATACAAATGACACTAACGCGGTTCAAACCCGAAAAACATCTTTATATGTTAATATATTTCTAACTCGGAATATTTTTTGAATCTGAAATGCTAACGTTGTTAACATATAGTTTCTAATTAGTAAAGCTTCGCTAATAAAGCGATTACGATGAAGAGGATGACCGACGAGAGAGTCTTTCTTGCGTATCCGCTTTCGTTACATTAGTTCAAGAAGAGTGAAAGCATGTACGCTCGTTTAATTACACATTTTTCGTTTGAGAATCTTATTATTGGTTAATAATAACTTAGATGAGATTTCTTTTTTACTGTTTTATAAAGAGAAAAATTTGACTGTTAGGTCCTGCGTACAATAGAAAAAATATTAGGAATAGAAAAAATATTAAATATTAGGAAAAGGAATTTGAAGTAATGTTACATTAAACAAGAGGACGGAATAGATTAATTATCCCAAATTCAAAAGCCCCCCGATCACGGTTATTGTGCTGACTTGTCAGTTTGGCTGAAAAAGATCAAAAATAAAGACTAATCGAAAGACGAATAAAAGACGAATCGTCCCATAATCGATTTTCTGTGGGTTAAATAATTGATATATTACCATCATCACCAATAGATATTGGCTTTTGGGTTTTTTTTTTAATTGTTTTTGAATTACAAAGCCGTTATTTAACTATTTATTTATACTATTTTCTTGTTTTACAAAGAAATAATTCTAATTTTTTTATGTCTAATATTTAATATTTATTTCTATTGCTAATATTTTGTCTATTATGCGCAGGGCGCATTATATGCAATTATTTTTTTTCCGTTGCGCGTGCAGGAAAGCTATATTGATAAAGAATGATATTGCGCACGGAGAAAGAGAGTACCGCATTTCTCAACTGTTCTAGATGCTCGAGTCCTTCGTTCTTTTCCGTCTCGATTTTCTTCTTCGTCGCTATATTTGGTGACGCCGGGAATAATTGTGCAGTAATGATGCATTACGGTGAGCTGCGGCGCGCGATATTATTGCGACGCAATGCGGCGGCGGTGGCGGCGGCCGCGAACGCGTCGGTGGCAAATTATCTGTGCAAATTATCTCGGCAGAAAGAAATTTGCAAAGATGGCCGAGTCGTTGACTCGAAGTGTGCGGAAAAATAATGTGAGTTCGGCCGCTCGCCTCTTGCGATACAATTATTGTTATTTTAAGTGTTGCGTCATGTCTCGTTAATGATTAGAATAAACTAGACGTCCTTCTACCTAATTTTATCTAACTGACGTTATGAGATGAGATTTGTAAAAATTTATAAAATGCTTTCTTTCTAAATATTCGGAAAGCCGGTTGAAACGTTCCATTGTGGTCGGTTTTTCACTTATTCGTGACATTCTCCATTACAGTTCGTATCGAAGAGATCAAGCGTGCGAGAAATCGCATAATTCCTTTCTCGTTAAGACCGCTTCCGTTGCCTTTCATTCGAATGAAACGCCTGTTTAATGAGAATTCGTAAGAGAAAAGTCTCTTTTCCCATACTCGCGATACTCGTACGTATGTTGTACATACACGCCATATTTTTCACGCGACACCCCCCGGCAGATGTCTTGCTCGTGATAAGTTCACGAATCTTACATCGTCTTACATAACGCGACTTTCCTAATGTTAAAAGATACTTTCTGATAGAAGACCGTTGTTACAATAATGTGTTGCATATCGCGTCCAAAAAAAAAAAAAAAAATAACTCGATAAAATAAGTAATTCAGTAAACGTAATAAGTAATTCAGTAAACAGTTCATTGAAGTTAACAATCTTTGCGAATTCCTGTTCCCGTTTAATTATTTATGCTTCTGAATTTCGTAATGTAGCCTGTAAGCTACGCACACGCTACTCAGCACGCGATACTTCGAATAACGTAAATGATAGATATTAGCCTTTTGCAAACAACGTCGTGTTGCAATGTTTTTGCAAATATTTTAATTGACGTTAAAGTTGCTCCGAGAAAATACGCTCGTGTAAAAAAAAAGAAAAAGTAATAAGACCCTGACAAGAGATTTTGAGATTAATATCTCAAAAAACTTAATCACACAGTCAATCGAATTCTATTACGAACAACTGTCTAAAATAACTCGCAAGAGATTGTTTGTCAAAAATTAAGGAAATATTACCGGGACGCCAAAAGAAAATTTAAAAAATTTTATTCTCTCACACGGAAATAAATGACCGACTTCACTTATTGTCACACAAAATCGGGAGCGGAGAAAGGAAGACTCGTCGGACAAGGCGCGTTTTCGTCGCCCCGGGCGATCTTCCGAAAGGATCCCGTTTAATCGGAAAGTAACGATTCGTGATGAAATATTAGAGTCGACCATAGCAAGTCGCGAGTATCTAACCCACGTCGAATCGTATGATCTTGATATCCTAATAACATCGCTGCATTACATACGTCATTAGTCATCTTTCGTTACACGAGCACACTTTGATTGCCTCACGTGCTCTTCCAACGCCGCGATTCTATGATCCATTTTTTTTTTCGTTGTAATGATAGGGCTTTCGTAATGGCCTTTCGCTCCGTATATTATAGGATGATAAAAATCTTGATCCGATCGGAGTTCTCTGTTCGTATCCTTATTCGTGCCGATTTATTACAACCGCAGGTATTACGCGAAATTGGCGTAAAATTTCGAAGAAAGTTTCAAATTATCGATTTTTTTCGCAAAAACAAAATTTATGAAAAGTAAACTATACGATAGATACGTCAGACACGTAAGCAAAGCAGCTGACGTGTTTGATACTTTGATAATTGATTTTGTCTTAAATTATATAACGCAAAAAGAGGGAGAAAGGTCACGTTCCGACGCTTAATTAACCGATATTTCCGCGATCAAACTCTGAACGCACACACCTGCGCTAACGTTATCGGAAGCGACGCGCGAAAAAGACAGTGGTAAAACGGTACGTCGAGCATTTGCTCGCTCTCCGGAACGCCGGACGGAACCGTATAATGGACCACAATGTCCGTTCGTGCGTCTATTTCTCAGTCTTGATCATCGTTGAATAATATCGCGGTAGACAAGCGCCTACGTAAAGAACTCAAATACTTCTTTTCCGATCTTTTGTTCGCGATAAAGAGAGTGAAAGAGAGATTTCTATGACTCCGATCGCTTGTTGTACATGTAATCATCTCGGTTAAACGACCGGTTCTTACAGTCTTTGCTGAACGTTTGCTGTAAGTGAATTGTAGCGCTTTCCTCCTTGAAGCAATTTTTTACATGTTGTATGTTTTATATCTGAAACTTGTAAAATTGTGATGGCGCAACGCTTCCAGCAGTTTTCGTTGCTTTAGAGGAGGGAAGGAAATATTCTTATCTCAATGTTCGTCTCATTTCATTGAACGCGTGAAAGAGTTCTTTTTATCTCAGTTTGGTCGATATTACGACCGCGTCTCTTTGGAGTGGAGGAAACCACCGAAAGAGAACTGAATTTCTTCTGTGTTGACGTTCACCGTCCTACCTGGGTGAGCTGCCTCCCACTCGGGCAAGAACTCTTCCCGCGAGGGAGAAGTAAAATCTCCCGGACTTTTCCGTTCTCCAACAGTGTAAACTCGTCCTCGTCGTCTCGACGTGTGAACTCTGTTGAGAGCGGCTCCGCGAGCAGTTGCCAGCTGACTCATCGACTTTCTTCCTTGCACCATCTCGTCTCTTCCTGAAATTAAGGAAAGAAGACGGACGCGCTCAATTCTGAATGCTGGTGCTTTCTGGAAAGACACGTCCAGACACATCTCTTCGGCCAAATCGAGAGAGACACGACTAATGAGATCACAGAAATCAAAACAAACCGAGAACATCGTCATCTTCATCGTTTAAAAGAAATCTCGGTTTCTTGTCGAAAGATTGCCAATCAGATTTTCGAAGATAAGATCGAGGACGCAAAAATTCTGATGTACCGGCGAAAAGTCGAAGAGGCGTAAGACGAGGATTTCCTCACCGTAGTGTAAACGTTTCTACTTGAGAGGTCGAGAACAAAATTTACCCTTCGTGATGAAGCAAAGATACTTCTTGTGTTTTCTGTGGACCGCGTTGACACTGCAAGTGGACATCTTCGTCGCCGCTGAAGCTGACCCGGCAATTTTGGGCGGCCCCGACTTGTCGCATCTTCAACAGGTGAGCGAACGATCGAGATCTGATATATTACTATCGTATTTTGTTCTATATTATTTTTTGTTATATAAAAAGAATCAGATATAAATTGATTAACATCGCACATTTAATTACAAGAAACAATTTTAGAGAACTTATGAAGTTTTTGTATTTTTTATACTCTTATCATTTTTACTCGAAATTTAGTCGAATAATTTAACACCGTCAAGCGACATTTTTGAGAATTACTTTCATTTTCTTTAATGATGCTTATCGGATTGACGTAACTTTCACTCGTCCCGAAAAACTTTCTTCCATCTCGGTTGTTAAAACAATTTACATACCGGAAGTAGGTCGCTGCGAGATAATTTTTTTTTATCCCAAAATGTGTCGTGAATTGGTGCTGGGAAACAGATAAATTTGATCTTACAGCCACTTAATTCGATTTCACTGTTCCATCGAACAGTGTTGTTAACTTGTATCGCCGATTCTCTTACGAATTTTTTCACCGTTAAGAAAAATGTCGCGGATACAAAACAGAAAAATACTATAAGAAAAAGCACTTACTATACTAAAATTGTAATACACATCGTGCGTTTTACACGATTACAAGGCGATGGAATTACGTACCTGGATGGAAGTTCTCGCAGCTTCACGGCACATTAATTCGCGTATCTCAACCCAGAAACCGTTCCGCGATAAAATCAGCGGTTTCTCCATCCCGTTTTAAAACAGTCTATACACCGATAAATCGTGAAGTGAACTTCAATTATGTTTCGGAACACTATGTTAACTTGTCAAAAAACAATATCTATTCAAATATACGAAATGCGATAACTAACGATAATCGATCCCTTATCTTATCGGGAATGGATTTATTTTTGATTAGAGTAGTCATGAAAATGATATTTACCTTTGTAGAGAGACTGTAAAAATGATCTACGACTTGAATAGACTGGGTCCTTAAATAGTGAGATCGATACGACTTTAAAATCGAATATCTCCGCGAAAAATCAAGTTTTTCAATTTATTTTTTTTTTTTTTCTGTTAACGAAAGTTTGAACGATTCTGCGTCCATAAAAAAAACAAACTGAAAAACTCTCTAGCCATTTTGTAGATATAACATAAAAAAAAAATTAATGTTTACTAGAAACGTAATTTTTGAGTGGCTCTGAGAGACCATGTCTGTCCGCGAAGAGTTAATTTTAATTGTTGTTATCGGCTTAAATGATTCGTTTCACCGTTTTACTCGATGCCTTCGTTAACGAAGATCTCAACAGTCATCATTAATCATTAATCTTCTTCCGATGAGCATTTTTTGTTTCCGTAATTTATCCGTCAACATTCGACTGGATTCGTTGTGAAATTTCTCTTCGGAGCGGGACTCGCGCGATTTAATGCGTGCATCGCTCCGGGCATGTAGATTACTCGAGCTAGTATGCAGATTTAATGAAATTGCCTCGCCTGACGTAATCAGGCCGTTGCTGGTGCGCTCGTTGTGCATCGGGAATCCTCCGACTATCTTTCCCGGCGATCGCAGGAAAATTTCACTGGCGAGACCGAATGCGAAGAGAAAAAAACTCGCGCCTTTTTCCTTTAATTACCGCTCGTCACATTTTTGCTCCCGTAAGGAGATACGAATACAGAATCTACGATCACATCTTTCTTTCTCTCGCGTCTATTCATCGAACGTCGGCGTTGTTTCTGTGCTGAAAATAGAACTTGATTTTTATTTGGATAATTGTATCACTCTTTAAACATTCTTCGAACACTCTTTTGAGAAAGGTATTTTAGATCGATTGTGATTCATCGGATTCGCGTATCCAACGTGGAATTCGTGTGGAATAACACAGACCATACACGAAAGTAGAAACGAGCGAATGCTCACCCACTAACAGAGTGACTCTTGACCCTCTCTCTTTTCTCCTCTCTTTCTATCTCGCTTCCGCCGTTCCTCTTTCTTTCTCTCTCTTCTCGCCATCTGTGGACCGATATCCATTCCGCATATCTTCCTCGGCGGCATCTCTCATTCATTCTAATTGCTAGGTTTCTCTTCGGAATCGGTTTATGGTGAATTATTATACGTCATACGAGACGTAGAAATCCTCTCTTGCTTGCTGGAGGCTCTCTTTGTTCCGTTTCGAAAACTCACAAATTATTGTTGTTCATTGAATTTGATATAAACATTTACCGCGCACTGATATTTTTAGATTTCATGTACATTTCAGATTTACAAAAAAAAAAAAAACAAATTACGTCGATTGCGAGGTCTACAAAAAGCTGACGAACGTTTAAAGATCGGAGTGAAAAGAAAAATCTATTCTCGATCATTTTCTTCGACGATTTTCGCAATTTCGCTTAAAAGAAAGCATTCTCCCGAGACGAGTAATCGTCGTTAATAGAGAATATGTCGGCAAGTTGGATATAATGTTTCAAAACGGTGTGGAACGTATATCCGATCGCAGAACCTTTCACTCAAGCCGCTGAGAAAACGCATACACGGGTTTCCTTGTACGGTGCACTACGAGAAGTATATTCGGTGTGTAAAAGAATTATGAGGGACATCCACAGCCGGTGTATCAGCTTCCGGTTTATCTCCTTTTCCGAGAGACACTTGAGCGGCGTATAGACACACCACAAACAACAAAGTCTGCATGTACACATGCGGCGTGTAAACGGAAACTTTCTCTAATGTGCAAATAACGAATAATATTACGCGCCTATACCTCTCATTAGTCTCTCTCGTTCCTAGTAATCTGGTTCTAATTTGAGAAGATGTTAAACATACGTTGAAATACTTAATTAAAGCGCACGAGAGAGAAGGTGCTCTCTCGATTTTTCCGCAATTTACATAAGAGGAATATATCGTTTTCACTGCTCTGTTTTGATCTGCCCAATAAGGATTTTCTTTTGCGCCGGGAACGTGAAAATCGCGCGATGTTACACATCCAAGCTGTCTTTCGGACCGCCGAATTTATTACCGGCTCGCTAAGTGCATCTAATTACATGTGCAAATACGAAAACACTTAGATCGGTGTTCTGTAGCGATTTTCTCGCGTGGTTTAGAAATCGCGTCTCTAAGTCACAGGTATATGTACAGCTGGCGAATATGCAAAAGCGATTTTCTCTCATCGTTCGTCCGTTGAAACGGTGCTGGCTGCTGTAAAGAAGTGTTTTTTCTTATCCCATATTTCTTCACGGTACATTCAGAGCGTATCGGGAATAAAAATACGAGATAAGTGATACGTATGAGAAAACGGTGCAAACAAAATTTCGTGGAGCAGCAAAGAGACTGAGTGAAGTATGAAAAATATTACAATAAATAAAATTAAAAAACTAAAATTAAAAAAAAAATTAAAAAATAAGAAAAGATTATTCGCACACTGCGTTTCCATTATTTTTTTTTTTTTTTTTACTTTTGTTAAAAGTTTTCTTTAACACGTGTTAGTACCGTGTGTCCGAATGGCGGAAATAAATCGATCGATGTGACAAGAAAACATCGAACGTTTGTGCTACCTCGCTCGAGGACGCGAGATGAGACCGAGAAAACTATATACAGGACAATGGGAGGTGAAGGTGAAGGATGCTACGTGCTTACTCACTTTCTCCAGAAACCATCTTCTTCAGAGAATTAATAGCAGACAGGGAATATATCCTCTCAACCCAAGATAGCGAAACAATCAGAGAATTTCGTTATATTCTAATTTATAAAAAAAAAAAAAACCAGTAGCGGAAGATGCGAACAAGTGTAACTTCTCACGGAAGGAAATTACGTAACGCGTGTTATTAATCGCGTGAATATTTGAACGACATCGCGTTGTGAACACTATCGCGAAGTGAAAGTCCATTATTTGGTTCCGAAAAAAAAAAAACAACAAAATGAAACCGAATTGCATACGATTGCGTTGATACACATTGCGAGATATCAATTACTGATTATCTCTCGTAATCGTAATGATGATACAGACAAATTATTCGACGCGGGAGGGCGAGCAGTTAACTACTGATAGCGATCTAGTTTCAACTCGACGCGAACGTAGATGTGTTTGACGAAACATCTCTCTCTTTCTCTCTCTCTCTCTCTCTCTCTCTCTCTCTCGCCACTCGGGAAAAGTCCGAACTGCGCGGATTTCGACACATCCCGTTAGAGGATTTACACGCGAACATCTTAGCGATTCTTGCGCAAACGCTTATGTTGTGTTCAGGTCCTTCACAATTAAATTGCCGTAACGAAACAATCATTTGCGCCGTGGATGATATACGCTCGCAGAACCGGTCATTACGCACTTTACAACCGGAATTATCCGAGCGCTCGAAATTTTATTCTTTGTACTTACACGACGAGCGCGCGTCACTCTTCTTCGACAAAACTGTGTTATTAATTTTGTCGCGATCATCTCGAAGTTTGCGAGAAAAATTGCTCGTCCGTGATTGCCACACATTCAACATTGTCTTCCAACACGTCCAAGAACTCCTCGTTCTGGCGTGTCGTGTATATATCGAGAGCAATCACCGACCGTTATATTACCGCATCGTTTCACTTTCCCGCGCAGTCGATCTTACGGCGACGTTTGATCGCCGTAACCGATCAGGCGCTAACAACAGGGAATTGTGTACGCTACTTAGGACAAATTACGAGCGATCGAGGAGAACGGTAAATACGAATGAACACCGTATTTGGATCGAATGAGTAGCCTCGTGGATAATTTTCCAATGAGAAACAAACGAGTGTTCGATAAAAATAGTTGTGTGCGACTGCACATCTCTCTTAGGAATTCCTGCGATATTAACTCTTTGGAAAATACATGCGGCTTTTTATTACACGCTCTCAAATCGTACTTTCTCCCATCTTCCTGTATGATTTGAAACACACACTGTTTACGGAAATAATCCCGATCAGAAAGTTTCTTTATTCTATTTTTTGAGAAATAATGAGACGATCTTTTTTTGTTCCGCCGGATAGATGTATGTAAACGATATGGTAATACTTTTATTTGGCAATACTTTATTTTTATTTTTTATTTATTTTGCATCTCCACACTTTCTCGAATTTCGACTAGAAGACGAAATATGTTTGTTTTTTTTCTTTCCGCTGATGCATACGAATCGTCTTAATTGTCCAGTTAATCAATTTCTCCTCGGTGGACACGAAGCAAAGGTCGAATTCGTTTCTTTCACCACACAACACTTGTAACTACCATTGAGAAAAAAACCTGTTTTCAGTCGATACCAGAAGACTTAAGACTCAACATTCTTCGCTCAATCATTTGATCTAATCTGTATTTTGTACAGGTTTTTTGTGAGATCTTTTTACTTACCAACTTGTAAAATAAAAATTATTTGCCATTTTTGTGAGGAAATAATCATCTGATTGTTCTAGAAGCATCTACAATAACACTAATTTAAACCATCTATTTAAAAAAAATTAAATAGATTAGACTTTTCAGCCTTTTGACTGCAGTTAATAAACAACGTAATTTATTGTGATGTAGAGAGACGTAAATTATTATAATGTGGAACGTTTCGATCTTTGATTTAGATCATCATCACTGGATAAAAAATACATAAAATAAGAAAATTATGTCTATTTAAAAAAAATTGAAAAAACGTTTCCAATCCAATATTGAAAATGTCATTGAAAATTTATCGCGGAGCGCGACTAGTATCTCTCTTCTCTCTTTCAGCAAATTAATCATGCAGAAAATAATCGTACAGGAAATGGGTATATAGGTATACGCCTATATCGCATGTCTACGTAATGACATTTAATAATCCGCCGATGACGGAGTCTCAGGAAGTCCGGCAAGCCTCGAAAGCGTAATTCCTCGTGCGCAAAATTTTCCCGACAAATGTTTCTTTCTTTGATCGAGTAATTTCTGCGCGCACTTTTCTTTGCTCCGCTCGCGTGCTCAAAAACTACATCGCTTCCTAATCATCTTCTTTCGTGCGAAAATGCATCGCGCATCATCATCGAACGATTTCGCAGATAATGATGGTGAAACGGAAAGTGCGAATTCCGAAAGACCTCGGGGTGAAGTTTCACTTGTCGAGATTCTCCTCGGCAATGAGAGAACACGCCGTTTTTTGTTAAAATTTCGCAAACTTGCAAATCATGTTACAGAACTATCGAAATTTATCAGATTTTTTTATAAAAAAATTTATTAGTTTTATTACAAAAAAGACTCTCTTCTTTGATTACGAAAGTGCTGAAGAAAAGATCTTCGTTTTTTTTTGTTTTTTTTTCACTTTTCGAAATATTTTTATATACTATATTCGCGCGCTGTTATTCTCTCGCGTTGTTCGGCATAAAAGCGCCGAAGAGTCGCCGCATAAACATAAGAGCCTAGTTATGTCGCGGGGGTCATCCTTTCACTAAAAGTGGAATGATCTCGTATACGTGATCGAAAGTAAAAGCGATTGACCGACTCGCGGAGACCGCGTCTTCTTGGTGACGCGAACAAAACAGAAACGTTAAAGAAGCAACACCGGAATATCCTTACAAACCGATTCGCAATATTTATGGGTGGGGTCGCAGTTAGCGATTTGCAAAGTCGTGGGATAACGAAAGTGACATTGAAGAAGGAAATGAAAGCTTCGCGTAAGGAAGTATCCTGTTAAAATATCGCAGACTTTCTCTGTGTTTCTGTCATCTTTTTATCATTTTTTTACATCTTTATCGCCGGCAAAAATAGTGACGCGCCATTGTTCCGTCTTATCTCTCGAAGTAGAAGTTTGTATTAAAAAAAAAAAAAAACGTATAACATAGTTGAATAAGACTATGTGAAAAAGAATATGTATATATATATGCGAAAGAGAAAGAACGACGCGTTATGATCGAACATAATTATATTTTTCGTTGTTAATTACCGCAGATAGCCCGAAGAATTTTACCGAAGGAATCTGCCTTTCTTTCTAGCTAGAAAAGTGAAGGAACACTCGTTGCATAACTCGTTATGCGGTACCGCATGTTCGTCGGTGAATGCACGCTTTTGATCATGCATGCCAACGAATTATGCAACCGCGTCTATATAAAATAAGGAGAGTAGATACAGCGATTGCAAACACATGATTCTAAACTACTTCACGTGTGGGCGGGATTGAACGATTTTGCATAACTATTTAAAATTCATTCGAGCAATCTGGAACACAGAATATTTCTCTCTCCCATCGACATTTTTTCTAGAAAAAACTATTTTAAAAACATTTAGCTTGAAAAGAAACACGTAAATGGCCCCTTTTACGGATACACAATATCACCGAGTGATATTGTGTATCGTCCGTATATTCACTGACGCAATTGAACGGCGCGCAATTATCGTACATGCATGCCAAGTGCAAGTTGCCGCGAGTTTCCCACAGCAGGAAGATAAAAAAGGAGAATGTTTGTTTCCAGACGGCGGTTATCCTGACTTCCTTCTGTTATAAACGCGTTCTCGATTCGCTGTCTGAACTTTGACCTTTACAACTTGAGTGTGACTTGTTTCTTTTATATTGAGACTTCGTTTGTTTGTATATCTCGTGTGCTCGATCCGATTCCAATTCAAATTTTCGCGTGCGATCCTAATGCGACGAGGCGAATCATCGAGAACGAGAGACGCCTCGTCATTCTTGATACTATAGTTCTCCAAAGTTTCTCTGAAGGCTCCGTCGCTTTCTAGGCCTCCATTATCCGCCAGCGGAGAATGTAGACTAATTCTCGAGGTGATCGCGCGCCAAGTACTCACCAGAGTTATTATTCGCAACGGCTACGGAGATTCATATTCGCAATTTCAGAAAATACTTAAAAAAAAACAAAACATTTATTTAGCTCGGCGTCATTTGCATGCGACTCTTTAATGACACTCTGAGTGTCCGCGAACTGGAATTCGTTTCGGAATGGAATGGGCTAGTACGCAACTCGAGCGCAATGTTAACCGCAAAAAAGTGGCAAATACGCGTGCAAATCCGTAATTGTCTGTTCTTCGACGCGCAACTTTAATCACGCCGCGCGCTCTCAGGATTGGCGAGTAAACGAGCGGAGAAGCGACTATAAGCGCTTTCGACGAATGTCGCTTTTTAAACTGACGCTTATAAAAACTGAGATTCACTATTTCCAGCATTAGATGTATCGCACTACATTAGAAAGTTTGAAAAATAAATGGATGTCACATTGTAAAATAAGTTATGAGAAACAGATTATAAAAAAAGACTCTTGAATTTCAATCGCTTTATCAATTTTTATTGTCGCGCTTGTTGTCGCGTAATAATAACATGAGAAATGTTTGAACCGTGAGCAATCAACAAAATATTCCGAGTAATATCCTGTCACAGAGTGCGTGTAGTCGAACTAATACGAATGTCGTATTGAAGCAAAGAAATCACTGACCTTGTGTGCCACTTCATTGAGCATATCAAGCACACCGTATTCACTATGTGTAAATACGATAAAATCATTTTAGCGCGAACATACATGAATATACATATTGCATAATAAAGTACTAGCTTAAATTTCTTTGCTCGGTTATAATAATCGTTCGGATGCAGAAAATTAAAATGCGCAAAAGTTCTTGGAGAAATTCTTTGGATGTTAATGTCAATGTCAATAACGAAATCGAATGCGTGTAGTAACTGGAACGATGCGAAACATCGTTGACGCGCAATAAAATTCCACATGCGCGGGTGACTTGCGTCATTTCACTTTTCACGGTATTTAAATCGCTAATCATTCTCTAGATCTTGTCTTATTTATTCATTTTAGATCTTATCTTGACTATAAATAGAAAATGAATTTTTACGATTAACGTAGTTTTTTAGTTACAAGAGGTATTATCCCTTTTGCAGACAAACTCCAACGACCTAATTAATTGAACAGACTGGGTCTGTGAGACCCACGCAACTTTAAAATCGAATATCTTCGCTAAAAATTAATATTTTTTTCAATTTTGCTCCTTTTTTTTAATCGAAAGTTTGAACGATTCTGCATCGATCAAAAAAATGAAAAAATCTCTAGTAATTTCGAAGATACAAGCGTTTTAAAAAAACTAATTTTTATTAGAGATACCGGATTGAAATTTTTGAGTGGATCTTGGAGACTCATGTCTGTCTGCAAAAAAAAAGCCAATTTATTAAGAGAAACATGTACGTGCGCACGTAGTAAGAAAGAAATTTAACGTTTTTTATTTCGGAATAAAAATAATTCCGCAAATGTATTTTTATCAACCAAATACAACAGATGAAACCGCACATAGAAAAGACGGGATAATCATGCAAAACGCGAATATCAACCGCAAAGCTGCGTCGTTATATAAAGAAACCAGTATAACGCAGTCATTTCAAATGTGATATATGAGCTGTTATGTGTGCGAAACGCGCGAAATGGAAACTGCAGTAGGTCGTACTTTCTCGAGGAGACGTAAAGACCTGTCCCACAACGAGTCAACGACGACAGAAGGCACCCAAAGAGAAAGGACGATCGAACAATACTCTCCTCTTAATTACGGTCGTGTCTTAATTATTTGCGTCTTTTTTTCGCGCTCGCACGTAAAACGCAACTTTGACTTTGGGAGCGTTGTCTTGTTGCAGACAATAATCCGAAATCGACAAAACAGAAATTAATGCGGGTAATAGATATTGGAAGTGAAATTTGAGACTGTGTTCTAAATTGCGACTGTGAAAAATCATTGAACCTAAAGACTTTTTTCGCTTGAAATGAAAAATCGGGTGCTGATGATAATTCGACTCTTTTGACACGCATTGAATTGCCCCAAATTGCGTCAATTTGACTTGCTTTCGCTTTATTAGATTTTGTGTGTGTTTCCGCAATAATCTACTGATGTCGTCGCATTAGTGGATTACTTCAGCAAACCTCTCTTAGCAAATTCGCACATACCAGTTATTTTCAGTGAATAAATAACTTCGCGGTACAAATCGACCTCCTCTGATTCCAGGGTCACATTGTGCACGATCCCCGACCTCGTCTCTCGGCTTCCCAGCAAGCCCAGATTTTGAGCGATGTGCAGCAACACCAGCAACGATATCGGCGTCCCACACAAGACGTCTCGAAAAACCAACCGGTTCTTACGTACGACAACGTGACACCCAAGTACCATGTGCAATCCAGCACGCCGTACTCCTCTCTGACCAAGTATAAGGTCGATCGGACGAAGCAGCAACAGTTGCAACAACTGTTGCAACAGCAGCAACAAGTGCAGCAGCTTCTGCAGCAACAACAGCAAAAGATCGCGCAGCAACTCGGCGCAGCGAACATCAGCAATACCAACGATACAATAACGGCCAATATAATCAGAACGGCTTCCAGAATCGTCATCAGGATCATCTGTCGCAGCCGCTGTTCACCGACCAACAGACGCTGCAGCTGCAAGAGTATCTCGAGAAGCAGCGCGAGTTGGAACTGCTGCAGAAGCAGCGGCAGCAGTTGCTGTACGAGCAGCAGGAATTGCGCAGACAACAGGAGCTGCTGCGATTGCAGGAGCTTCAGAAACTCACTTCGACCACGTCGCCGCCGCCTCCACCGCCGCCAACGACAACACCTGTCGTCGTGAGCACCACGTCCCAGCCGTTGCTGCTGTCCTCACCGACAGCGCGGCGAATCACGCCATCAGAAGCGGAACTCTTTCTCAAAGCGATCGCTAACCATCAGAAGAAGTACACTTCGCCAAGTACAACCGCCGCGACAACGACGACACAGCTGCCTCCGTCAACTAGACGTACGGTGATCTCTAAGACTTACCAGGAGACGCAGGACGTACCGGAGAACTTGCTCAATCTACTTCAGGATCAAGAAAATCGACTGGTGCAACAGGGCAAGCCAAAACCGCAGATCAAGGTGATTTATCAAACCGAAAAACCCACGAAACAGAATTCCAACGCTAGGAGCACGAGTTCTCAACAATCTGAGAGAGAACTGTTACTGAAGCAACTCAGGCTCGCTCTTGCTCAGTCCGGCGATGACGACGATACCGTCAGGAATGTCACCACCAGGGACCTGGTGCTGCCGAACGGCAAGAAGATTCAGGTGATTCACGCGCCAAACGGTTTGTCTTCGATCGGAACGAGCGCTCAGACCACGACCACTCAACCGTCCTCGACAACGACCATCAAACCGCCGAAGGCCATCTTCGAGGAGCTAACGAAGGACGGTGTGTTGCCGCCCGGCGCCGATTTCGAAATCATCCGGCAGAAAAGCGACGGTAAACTCGAGGAAGTCGGCAAGACGCCGATCATCCAGAATCTACCGGCGAAGAAGGTCACTTTTGTCTTGCTGGAAGAGCAGCCGGACGGTAGTTACAAGGTGCAGGGTGTCAAGGGCAATGACAAGGAGAGCGGAACCGACGTCGAGTCTATTGTCGAGCGGATCAAGAAGGGCGAGCTGAAACTACCACCTAGCTCGCTCAGTCCGACAACTCAGGCTACCACGCTTGAGAACTTCGAATCGAGCATCGATCCGAATCTGGTGGTGTCCACTGCCGGCACATCCGGAACACCATTGTCGTCTCTTCATCCTGTCAGTACGACGGCGAACTTCAGACCGACCACTATCAGATCCACGTCAGTCAGGAACAGCGAAAGGTAACAACGATTTACAAATTTGCAGTTCAGTTTTAATCTAAATAATTATTTGAGAAAATAAAATAATGTTAATTATTTTATTTAAAATAATTAGTTAAAAAATATATAACAATTACAGTAAATCGACCACTGATTATTTCCCTTACGTTACGGTATCGCCCAACTCGGTGTCCACGACCGACAAGTACGTGACCTCGGCGTCCAGCGTCAACGGTCACGTGTTCAACACTCTCAGCACCAGCGGTTCGACGAAGACGAGCTTGTCGGATCACGTATCGCGAACCACGAAGTATCCCTCGTCCACCAGGAGCCAGTTCATTCCGACGATGGCGCCGGTGAACGAGATCGTGACCACAGTGACGACGCCGACGATTTTCTCGCATCCCACAACCACCTCTTATATCCACTTCTCCAGAAGTCCGACCGAGGCTTCGTCGACGTTGAGAGTATCGCCTCACGTCGGCAACACCTTACAACCTAATTTGCAGAACGAGAATGTCGTCCAGAGCGACTACGAGGGTACGACCGCATTGACCCCGACGGAGACTTCGGGGGCTTACGCCACGCAAGAAGATCTGGCTATGTTGCTGAGAAGAGAGGGTCTCTTCGCGATGGCCAAGTATCTGAGACAGTCGGGACTGGATAATGTGTTGAACGAAACTGGTAAATTAATTGATTCAATTTGTGCAATTTGATTCGATAAAACTCGGGGTTTATTCGACTTTAACGGTCATGACTGAAACAGTTCATTGAACGAGTACGGAGACGGAGTTACAACACATTACGAAAAGGCGTATTACGTTATAATTTTGCAAAACACGTCTGCGCAAGAGAGAGAGAGAGATACCGTTCGCGTTATTCAACAATATTGCGAGGCGGTATACAACTTGCGCCAAAGCTATTCATGCTTCTTCAAACGATCCTGTTGATGACAAAGTAGGTTGTGCCTTTTTGCACAATCCATCATCATTCGTATCTCACTTTAGTCTCTTGCTTTAGTCGTGCAATATTCGTTGGAAAAAATATTCTCACGACTCGTCGCTCATTTCGACATAGCAGGTCTTACGAGAACAAAGAAACGAATAGCATTTCTCGTTACACCGAGATCTCCCATCTGAAGACATGCAATTTAATTACGCTTTGTAATTATCGACGTGGCGATTCGTTTGATTCATTCTCTCTCTTTCTCTACTCTAATGTAGCGTGTTTTCTTGTTTGATAAAAAAGTAAAGTATAGTTTAGGGTGTAATATCGTTTGAGAGACGTGTTGCGCAAAAGCAATACGACAGCAAATTCAAACTGTAAAATTTATTTCTGACATGTCGCAAAGAACTTAGTTCAAGTTGGCTTTCATTGCGATACGTATACAACAAAATGATCCTTTCACGTGTTTCTTCATAAATTTTCTTATAAATTTGCAATTTGTTCTAAATAACAATGATCGAATCAATTTTTGTTCACAAAGTGGAATTATTACGCGGTTGACAATTTTTTCACATTAAACAAATAAAGTTCGTGCACGCATGACTTACTGGCCGTTTGTACGCTTGTTAAAACCGATAAGTCACAGTTTCTCAAGCAATTATCTACCATGCGATTATTCCTACCAGTAACAGTTTTATTGATTGCGAATGCAATTATTATTAATGTACACTGGAACATTGTGCAACGCTTTACGCACGTTCTCCAGTAACGTGATTTTCCTTCGACGCTGATTACACAGTGACAGATTCATGTGCTCGAAAGAGAACGTCTGGCGAGAGAAATATAATTGTTGACACAAATATTATAATCATAAAAAAAATATATATAAATATATAAAAGGATATAAAAGTATATAAAAGTATATATGTTTAAAAATATATAAAAGTATATAAAAGTATATATGTTTGTCAATAGAGACAGCAAGTATCGATCACATACTACCTACACACACACACACACACACACACACACACACACACACACACACACACACACACACACACACACAACACACACACACACACACACACACACACACACACACACACACACACACACACACACACACACAGAGGCATAAATTTATTGATTTCTTTTGAAGTTACAATTATTATACACTCCTTATTTCTAACTTAAAAATTAACTTACAATCTACTTACAAATTACTTAATTACATATATGTGTGTGTGTGTGTAAACATGAAAACATCTAGTTATTAAAAATATTTTTGTATCATTTTATATTATATTTTTTATTATATTTATTGCAGGTCCATATACCATATTCATCCCCACGGACAAGGCTTTTAGAACGTTACTGGTGCAGCTGGGAGGACCAGAGAAAGCTGAGCAGAAGTTCCATGACAATCCCAGGCTTCTAAGTGGGGTACGCGCGAGTCATTAATAATTTATCTACTTAATAATAGATTTCACTGAAATCAGACAGCTAATTTTACTGATTTATCGTTGTTTTCAGCAATGAAAAATAAACATACAAATTGAAAAAGTTTTTAATTAAATTGACTTTAAATAAAATAGATAATTTGTAGAAATCTAATATATTAAAAAAATACACACGCGCTAACGAGAATCTCTTTCACGACAGCTTCTTCTTCATCATGTTATACCGGGAGCCTTTAGAATCGAGTCCCTTCAGGACGAGATGACCGGCGTCAGCCTTGCTGGGACGCAACTGCGAGTGAACGAATACGCGATGCAGGATCACGAGTGGAATGATATAAAAGTAAATTTATATTTTTTTAGAATTTTTTTAGTTAAAGTACATTAAAAAAAAGAGAGAAAAGAGAAAAAAACTACTCCTTCTTTATAACTTTGTGTTATTCGTTAAGGTGACGACAATAAACGGGGCACGCGTCGCGCCTAACAAGCGGAACATTGAGATACCTCAAGGTATCGCTCATGCTGTTGACAGAGTCATGTTCCCGCTTCCGGTTGGCGATTTAGTGCAAACTCTCCAAGCCGATCGTGAGAGGAGGTTTACCACGTTTCTCAGAATACTCCATGCGTCAGGATTAGAGGATACGCTCGCAGGTATAAAGAGAGTTAAAAATTCGAAAACATATTTTTGTAGCTTGTAGCTCCGTTTTTACGTATCCTCTATCTTGTTATTTGTAAAATTAAAAAAATTGAAACTTACTTACCGATAAATTATTTTAAATCCTGAGTTGATTGTTCTCATTAAAATGTTTTAAACGAACAAACTGTTTTCTAGGTCCGAAGACGTTTACCATCTTCGCGCCGACTGATTCTGCTTTCACCGATGCGTCCACGAAGAACGGCGCCCCAATTTGGATTGAGGCGGACGGTACGGAAGCGGCAAAGACAATTATCTCACGGCACGTGATTCCCACGACTCTTTACACCGCGGGAATGAGATATTATATTCAAAAAGACTCACTTCGTCCGCAATCGCCAATTCATATTCACAAAAACGGCGGTAAGTATAAAATTCGAATAATGTTATTTTATTTGCTCGCGCGCGAGCAAAAAAATTTTTCCTAATACATTCGAATATGGATCTTAATCACTTTTCTTTAAACCTTGATACTTCTTGTTTTCATCATACAAAAAAATATGTCAAAATATATATAAAACTGCTGCATATATTTATATATCACATATATATATATATATATACATACATATGTATATGATAAGTAAATAATTTCTAAACATGTATTATTGCTTCAGGACGAGTACGAATAAACGAGGCGCATGTTATAACTCATAACATCCCAGCAACCAATGGAGTATTACATGCTATTGACGGCGTTCTATAAACCGAAAAATCATATAGTAATTAAATAGATATAAATTGATGATCGAATTGCAGCATATGTTGCGACCACACACATACACACACACACACATGCGCGCGCGAATGATATTGCTTGTAACTTTAAAAAAAAACAATTTTGGAAAAGATCGAAGAACGGCAAATATATAACCGTATAAACTATGTATAAATTTTCTATAACTGCGATTTTATTTGTGAAAGAGTAGATTAAATTGCGACATGTTCAAAGTTATTAGCAAGTCCGCCGCATCGCGATCACACAAATTAATATGTTATGCCATAAGCGTCACAAAATTGAAGAAAAACCGAGTAACGAGATCATTTTGTTTGAGAACATACATATATATGTATATACATGCTATAATTTATGTAACATATATACATATACATATCAGAGAGGTGCA